>KN472349.1:0-23770 GCA_000787095.1 Periophthalmodon schlosseri
TGTATGTATTCATCTGCTATGTTTCATGTTTTTTTGTTTACAGGGAAAGTGTGTACCAGCTCCTGTCTCAGACCACTCCAGAAAACACCAGTAAAAACTACGCCACCTACAGCATCAACCCGAAATCGCGGTACCAGAGAGTCAACCTGACCTCCATCCAGGCTCACCAGGTCAGTACCGGTTTATACTACAGTGCTATAATATAATGTGTTTCCATGGGGTCTCATTCTGTGTAAAAGTTGCTAACCCTGTAGTTTAGACCTCTACAAACATGTTCTGGAATACGTGAGATTCTTGTATTAGTTTGTATTTTTGTATCTTTATTTTAAATACTTTTAAAGCTTGACATGTGTGACATAGAATGCATCAGACAACCACTCTCTCAGTCTCTCAAATGTAGAAGACGTCTTCTCTTAAACATTCAGAACACACTGTAGAACTTTTACCTCAAATTTTAGCGATGCACTGTTCTGATACTGATGTCTATACTTAATTATGTTAACTGTAATTTAAAGGGCCCATATTACACTAATTTCTGATCCATGTTATAATGTTGTTTCCTCATCACAAACAGACCCGGAGCTGTGTTTTGTTTCATTCACACGTTTAACACACAAACCCTGCATATTTAGGCCGAGTTCTTCTCTCAAACAGAAAACACTCTGTTCCACCTTGTGATGTCATGGGGTATTTAGGCCAGTTCTTCTCTCAAACAGAAAACACTCTGTTCCACCTTGTGATGTCATGGGGTAATACAGGAAGTGCTCCACTGTGGATTTAAACTTCATACACCTTCACTAGAAATCATTGAATAATTTCAGTCCTGGGATTTCCAATCTCTACTGAACTAAAGATTAACAGTAGCTGAAAACTACTGTATCATGACATCACAAGGTGGAACAGAGCATTTTGAGATTTGGAGATGTAGACAGACTAATAATGCAGCGTTACTCAAACATGTGTGGATGAAACAAAACACAACTCCAGGTATGTGTGTTATATAGGACATTTAATGTAACTGCAACAACTGAACCGACAACTTGGAACAGATATCCAACCCTTCAAAAGGTTCAATATTGAATCCTTATCAGATTTAGTGCTGAGTGCTGGAGTTTGGTAATTCTGCAGAAATCAGTCCATGTGTTCCTCTGATGGTTAATTTGCCTATTGAAAAAGTGTGTGATCTTGAGCGGCCCACCAAATATTTTAATATAAAACAATAAAGTTCAAGTAGATGTTTAAAGTGCAAACAATGGATCACTCTGACTTAAATGAGCTTTCGCGCCCTCTACAGGCTGCTTCTTGTATATACAATTTCATCATCACGGAATTATCTTGTTCACTAGTTTTACGGTTGATCTATTCCACATGCACAGACGAGAATTGTTTTGACATAGTTTTAGTGTTTTTGAATTCCCCGTCTAATGCCTAAGTCCTCCTTATAGAAACTAGAGCAGCCTAAACTGGTTTCTTGTGTACTTTCAGGTTCAGAACCTCTACGACACAGACAAAGGCGGCTCTTTAAACAATAAAGTGAAAACCAAACACAATCCCATGAGACAAGGTTGGTTCCTCCCAACTGCTAATCTCTATTCTATTTTAATCTTATTCTTTTGGTTTTTTTATTGTATTGAAAATAGTAGAGAAATTTAGAAGAACGATACAACGGAAGCAAAGTAACTCGAGACATTATCGCACTGTCACAACTGAAAACAACCAAAAGAAAACTACACAAATGTTTAGTATAACCAGTGGTGGAATGGATCTGGTATCTGTACTTTACTTAAGTACATTTTAAATTGGTTACTTTTTACTTTTACTTCACATAGAGCAGTATCTGTACTTTCTACTCCACTACATTTTTGAACAGGACTGAAAAGTAAACGTATCTTTTATTATTGTCTGAGACCTGCTGAAAAGGCTGAGGGTTTATTTTTAACACATTCATAATTTGAGCAAATAAAAATATACAAATAAAAACAGCTAGAAAAAAACTATAGATTAAGTTGTTTCTGTTGAACAAAATTCAGCACAAATCTTTATCAGAATCACTACATTTGAAGCTTTATTAGCTCTCAAAATCTGCACAAAATACTTTTACTTTTTACTCTTTAATTACATTTTAAAGGGGTACTTCAATACTTTTAGTTAAGTACATTTTTTGATGTGCGCATTTCTTTGCTCTGGTATCTGTACTTTTACGTAACAGAATTGAGTACTTCTTCCACCCCTGGTTATAAGTGTTAGTAGCCAAGTCCATTATTATTACTCTATATTATCCATGCTGTCTGCAGTTACACCCCAAAATATGCAAATTAGCCATTGACCTTTGAACTGTGACCACCTCCATTAAACACAAGTTTATAAACTCGGATAGTGGCCCATCTCCGAAGCTAAGCAAGACAGAGCCTGGGTAGTATTTGGATGGGAGACCGCTGGAAAAACCAGGTGCCGTGGTGAGGTTGGGGTGGCTCTAGTACAAACTGTAGTTGTGTCCTTTGGCAAGACACTTTCCTAGTATGAATGAATAAAGCACTGAAAAGTACTTTGGGTGTCTCACAGAAAGATTTTTGAGCAATGAAAACAGCCATAATTTTATAAATAGAAGAATAAGATAAGTTGAATTCCATAGGACCAGTTTAGGCAAAATATGTAAATCTAACCCAGCTCCAATCCAACTCCAATCCAGCGTATGAGTTGAAAATTAGCATTAGCTCACACATCAGCTCACACATTGTGCCAGTTCACAGTGCTTTGCAAATAAATGTAAATATGTCATTTTGAATATTTTTGTTTTGTTGTAGATTCTATGAGTGGTTTTGAGGAGCTGCTGAAGTGGTGTCAGAAGCACACTGCAGGTTATAAGAAGGTTCATGTCACAGACTTCACTGAGTCCTGGAGGTCTGGTCTGGCCCTGTGTGCGCTCATCCACCATTTTAGACCCAAGCTCATGTGAGTACACACACACGGATCGCTACTGGTAACTCCATATTAGCTTTTAGATGCTGTATTTAAAGGTCTTATATTACGCAAAATTGACTCTTGTGAGCTTTAAGCCATGTTGTTACTTCCTGGAGTTGTGTTTTACTTCATTCACACATGTTTAACACATAAACCCTGCATATTTAGACTGTCTTCTTCTCTCTAAAGGAAAACACTCTGCTCCACCTTGTGATGTCATGTGGTAATACAGGAAGTGCTCTACTGTGCTTTTAAACTCCATACACCTTCACTAGAATCATTTGGATGATTTCACCCCTGGAATTGGCTATTTCTACTGAATAAAATGTAAAAGATAGACTTGAAAACTGCCACTTCATGACATCACAAAGTGGAACAGAGCATTTTGAGTTTGGGAAATGTGGACAGACTAATAATAAAGGGTTAGTCAAACATGTGTGAATGAAACAAAACACAACTTCAGGTATGTTTTTGGGGAGGTAACAATATTTTAACATGGCTTAAAGCTCACACGAGTCAGTTTTGTGTAATATTGGACCTTTAAACTGTAAATACAGGCTCCTCTGTAGTTTCATTGCTCCTTTTTTTCAAGATTTACTCACGACTGATTGATTTTACATGCTCTCTCCTCTTAAACCCATTTACATATTTCTTCCCATAGAGACATGTCGAGCCTGAGTGAGTCGGACCCTGTCTTAAACCACCATTTGGCCTTCAGCCTCTTGGAGGAGATGGGCGTCCCTCGGGTCATGTCCCCAGAAGACTTCACCAGCGGAGCCCAGGTCGACAGACTCTCCATGGTCGTGTATCTGACCCAGGTGCAGAAGGCCTTCACAGCGCCCCCTAAAGGTGAGAGCAAGTGTAAACCCCCACTGTGGAACATTTGAGGCAGTGCGGTTAATTGAACTAAGATTGAGATTCAGTCATTTGTAATGGTCAGTGATCAGCTTGGGCCTTTTAAATGGAGAAGTCTTCAGCCAATTCTCCTTCAGCAAAACATGAGGTTTGGACCAGACACAAAACTTTGGAGGAAGTTAAATAGCGATGATTAAAAGTCTGCATTGTTTAAAGGTACTATATTACACAAAACTGATTCTTGTGAGCTTTAAGCCATGTTATATTGTTGTCAAAAACATACCTGGAGTTGTGTTTTGTTTCCTTTATTATTAGTCTGTCTACATCTCCAAAGCTCAAAATGCTCTGTTCCATGTCATGAACATCTACCTTTTACCTTTAGTTCAGTAGAGATTGGCAATTCCAGGTCTGAAACAATCCAAATAATTCTAGTGAAGATTAAAACACAGTGGAGCATTTCCTGTATTGCCCCATGACATCACAAGGTGGAAAGTGTTTTGTGTTTGAGAGAAGAACTAAATAGCCTAAATATCCAGGGTTTGTGTGTTAAACATGTGTAAATGAAACAAAACACAACTCCAGGTCCGTTTGTGATGAGGAAACAATATTATAACATGGATCAGAAAATAAATAAAATTTAATGAGACAAAATAAAATCAAAAGTTGTGATTGGTCAAAAAAAAACAAAAATGTCATATTGCCAAACCTAGTGACATCTCAACCAATAATGAGACTCAAATAAAAGCCCGTATTTTATTACATATGGGGTTATCTTTTAAATACCTTGATAAACATGCGTCTTTGCTGTGGGGTTGACTCTCCGCAGATCTGACCTGTAACTTACCACCTTAACTCCATGGTGATATTTGCCTGGATTTGTCACTATACAACTATCTACAACTAGACTGGTTTGCTCCATATATTTGATTATCAATGTCCGGTTCACAGTTCACATTATAAATTCATTCAGGAGCATCAACATTTGAGAGAAAACTGAAATCTGAACTGCTAAAGTAATCCAAGAATCCCATGGATTTCAGAACATGTTTGTAGAGGTCTAAACTACAGGCTTAGCAGCTTTAACACAGAATAAGACCCATGGAGACACAGGGAGGGCATCTGACACACAGGGAGGGCACCTGACACACAGAGACATTAGGTGTTGTGCAGATTATATTGTGTTAACTAAATATTTGCAGCATTTGTGATCTGACAATTGCTTCCAGTCAAATTACAGTTTTAATCAGATTCCTTTTCATCCTTTGGCCCTGTTTTATTTGAATACGTTGAGTGATTCTTTTGAAATTAAATGTTCTTTCAAAGTGGAGGAAGTGACAGATCTTACATAAGAGCGTTGCCTAGATACACACTGCATTACCATCTTCTTAAAGGGGCAGCGCACCGTCCTCCCACTGTAATGCGTTTACTGTGGATAAGCTCAGAAGTCAGCACTGTCCCTTTAAGAGACTGTTACCTAGACTATTACACTTTCTTGTTTTTCTATTTAGATAAAACTTTTGTGGGTTTTATTGTACATTTTATATCATTGTTTAGCATAAATTGGCAATTTATGAAATACAAAAGAAGGTAGTTGGTTTGAGAAAATTAAAATATTATGTTGTGTGCTGCATTTTAGTTGACCATATGGTGGTTAAAGGAGCACTATGTAACATTTATGGTGGAGGGTCCGCCCCTTGCTTATCTCCATGGTGATATTTTAGTTGTATAAAAATTCCAAAGTATGGCGTTACACATATCAATATCCATGGACACAAGCAGGTGACACCAGACCAAAAGTTCCAGGTCCAGGTATTTTTTCACAAAAAAATTGAAAAATGCAAAATGGATAAGTTTAATGCCATACTGTGGAAAATTCTAGACAAAGAAATAACATCTCAGTGCAGACAGTCAGGTAGCGCACCCCCAACAAGAAAAGTTACATAGTGCACCTTTAAAGATCATTAGCAATAACATTCAATTGGACTGGAAGATTTTTCACAACTGAATCTAAACAGCTTTTTCAATAGTCGCAATTAGCAAACGTATAGATTATTTAGCTTTAGGTTTTAGGTTTGTCCTCTGCAAACAGCCGCCTTATCTCCATTGGGTCTTATTCTGTATAAAACTGCTACCCCTGTAGTTTAGACTTCTACAGATAAAATGCAACAATCATATTATTACTTCGCTTCTTCTCTCAAATGTTTATTCTTCTGGTTTAAAATCTGGTGTAAACTGCTATTTTCCATTATGGATACACATTTAATCCTAATGAAATCACAAAGGCTGCAGTTACTTAAATAATAGAAATGTCCTCTGTAAAGAACTAAAAATCCTATAGTTTAGACCTCTACAAACATGTTCTGAAATACATGGGATTCTTGTATTAGTATAGTGTTGTTTACAATTTGCACTCTTAACAAAATCCTACTTTTTAAACATATATCGCAAATCTAACCACAATTACCACAATTCGATATCTGTCCAAACACCTCCGTCCTTACATAGCATTGCACTGACAGAAGATGATGCAGAGGTGGAGAGCTCTAGAGGCACTGCCCCTTTAAGATCCCGTTACCCACAATCCCCTGGTTTTAAGTGGCTGGTGGTGCCTTGCTCACTGCTCACAGACAGGAGCAGTGTTGTGTGCATGGACCCTGCTTTAGCTGCGTAAAATGGGACTAGCGGCTTGGACCGGCTGATTCTGCCGCTGAGAGGATTCCCCTGCACTGGTTTGTATGTATTTTAAGAGCGGGTAGCAAGTAGCATTAGCGTCCAGTGTTGGTGAATGGGGAGAGTGGGTGTGAGAGATGCAATGCTGTTTGGTCTCTTACTGATGTGAACCAGAGGGGAGCTGTCATCCTTCTGTATTTAACCTTATCATGCTCACTCCACTGCAAACACGCAGCTGGAATTTAGGTCAAAAGACTTGGAATCATAATGTTAATAATAATAATTGACTGGTTTAAGTAGATTTTGTTCCGTATGTCCAGCTAAAATATAAACCATGAACATGCAGTGCTATTACTTCAGTGGTCGATAATTTTGCTTGGAAAAAAATATTTAAAATGACTTGAAATTCTTATATTTATCTTGTTTTGTCAGGTTTAAATTAAATATCAGGCTAAGATGATTTAACTGGTTTATTTATGTAGATTTTGTTTCACATGTCCAGCTAAAATATAAACCATGAAGATGCAGTGCTATTACTTCAGTGGTAGATAATCTTGCTTGAAAAAATGAATCGAAAATTACTTGAAATTCTTATATTTATCATGTTTTGTCAGGTTTAAATTAAATATCTTGTTTAAATAACTTGTTTATGTAGATTGTGCTTGATATTTCCTGCTAAAATGTAAACCAGGTAGGCGCAATGGTCTGTCTCCACTGGAAGATAATTTGACTTGAAAAAATGTTATAGAAAATTACTTATTAACTTGAACAGCTTTGATTTATTTAAACATTAAACTTAGATTACATAACTGGTTTAATTAGATTTTGTTAAATATTTCCAGATGTCTAGCAGCTAAGTGGAATAAGCTAATCGTCTTATTTCACTAGTGGATAGTTAATTTTAAGATGCATCGGAAGTCACTTGAAATTCTTATATTAATTAAAGGGCCCATGTTGTGCTATTTTCTGATCTATGTTATAATGTTGTTTCCTCATCGCAAACAGACCTGGAGTTGTGTTTTGTTTCATTCACACGTTTAACACACAAACCCTGCATATTTAGGCTGAGTTCTTCTCAATCTGAAAACACTGTTCCACCTTGTGATGTCATGTGGTAATACAGGAAGTGCTCCACTGTGTTTTCAAACTCCATACACCTTCACTAGAATCATTTAGTAGAGATTTGAAATTCCAGGTCTGAAATCAACTGAACTAAAAGGAGCTGTTAACTTGAAATTTTGAAATCCAGGTCTGAAATCAACTGAACTAAAAGGAGCTGTTAACTTGAAAACTGTCGCTTCATGACATCACAAGGTGCAACAGAGCATTTTGAGCTTTGGAGATGTAGACAGACAACATTATAATATGGTGTAAAGCTCATAAGAGTCAATTTTGTGTAATATAGGACCTTTAAATCTTAAATAGCTTTGATTTAATTAAATATAAAACAAAGATTATATAACTGGTTTAAGTAGATTTTGTTTCATATTTCAAGTTAAATTATTTACCAGTAAGGTGCAGTTGTCGCGGTCCATCAGCTCAGAGGTTGTATTGTTTTAAAGATGCACTATGTAACTTTACTGCTGGAGGGTACGCCACCTTCTTGTCTCCATGGAGATGTTATTGTTCTGCCTTGAATTTTCATGGGTTTCTGCTTCCGGTTATATGCGCCATTTTGAGGACTTTGTCCCATTCCAAAGATATAGTATTGTGTTTTAAGTTGTTAATTGCTATGGGCAACGGTCGCATTTTTATAATCTAGGACCGTTTATAATTCTGAAACCCATGGATAAAAAATGAAATGAAAAAAATCATTTCATACTGTGTTTTGTTAAGCAGTAAGTATAAAAAATGTAAAAGTCCTAGATCGTCAAAACTTCTCAAATCAAGATTCATATTTTGAATTCAAGACATATTCGCTCATTCAGATGCATTTGCAGTGTATTTTTTATTTTTATTTGATTAACTTTAATGTCACTAATTGTGTTATTTTTGGATCTGATTAACTGGCTGTTTCGTTCTTGTTTGTTGTAGCTGCAGATCCTGTGGCCTTACATCCCTCTCCTAAGATCCTCACGCTCTCACAAACGCAGTCAGCGGTTTTCTTCCTGAGCAAACTGAAACACAACTCACTACAGCGACAAAAGGTACGAAAAGCGGATTAAATATTAACAGCAAAGATAAACATTTATAAAAATGTAATGTGGCACTGCTAACGCTGCCCCACAGTCTCCTGATAAAGTCTGTGGTGATGCAGCGAACTTTGTGTTGTAGTTTTAGAGAATTTTTGACTCAGCCAGGGCTAAACCTAGACTAAACCTGGACTAAACCTGGACTAAACCTGGACTAAACCAGGGCTAAACCAGGGCTAAACCAGGGCTAAACCTGGACTAAACCTGGACTAAACCTGGACTAAACCTGGACTAAACCTGGACTAAACCTGGACTAAACCTGGACTAAACCTGGACTAAACCTGGACTAAACCTGGACTAAACCTGGACTAAACCTGGACTAAACCTGGACTAAACCTGGACTAAACCTGGACTAAACCTGGACTAAACCTGGACTAAACCTGGACTAAACCTGGACTAAACCTGGACTAAACCTGGACTAAACCTGGACTAAACCTGGACTAAACCTGGACTAATGGGGGCAGAACCCAGGGGCAGAACCAGGGGCAGAACCAGGGGACCAAAAACGGGGACTAAATTTGGACTAATTTATGGCAGAACCAGGGGCTGAACCAGGATTAAACCAGGATTAAACCGGGAACTAGACAGGGGACTAGACCGGGAACTGAACCAGGACTAAACCATTTTTAATAATGACAAAATATACCAATATTTGTTCTAGGCACTGCATATTTAAACAGACCATCTACGGAGCCTTTAGTTCAATATCTGGGCTTGTCTTTTCTGTCTCTCATTAGAATCACATGAATCTGAACAAAACATTGTAATATCTGTCACATGAGCGGTTTACATCACATCAGGAGACTCCAGTAGCTCACAGAGATCAGACTGTGCTCTGTGAAATTATTGTTCTCAATAAAACTTGTTTTTTCTGCAGGAAAAGTTGGCGTCTCAGAAAAACTCCACTCTGAGAGACAAAATGATGGGGGATGAGGTAAAAGTAAGTGTCTTATTGTATTTTTGATATTTATTGGATTGGATTTTTTATGTATTTATTTATTTTATTTATTTGACAGAGACAGTGTACCTTAATCAACATAATGTAAATCTACCAGAATTAGCCAAAAGGTTATTTTTCATCTGTTGTCCCTGGACCATAGACTGTATATATAAATGGACATAGCTAACCTGCTAGCCGCCGCGTTTTAAATAGGAAGTGAGCATGGGCTGCGCTTCTGGCTCCATCAATTCTGGCTCCAATTCACTTTACATTAGAAAACTGTGGCCCCTCTCTCTGTAACTGCTGCTGTCAGGCTCATCATTTTGGTCTTAACATGTTCGTATTAACCCGCTCTACATGATCCTGGTGTCTGTAAATCAAGATATGAACATTAATAAGACAAATCAGGCACCTTTTCCCCCCCGAGTTCACTAGCCTTAGCAACAAGTTTAATTGACAGCGTTGCTAAGCGCCCGCTCCGTGCTAAGCCAGCAGTGCGGATGGGAAGGGGCGTTGCCTTCAACAGTCTCGCTCCAAATGATCTCTTTGGTTGCTATGATACTCACGGTCGGAATTCCAAATATAACTGCTGCCTCGATGAGCTTCATTTGGAGCCGAACGCTGTGGGTGACGTCACACTCACTTGGTCCACTTCTTTATACAGTCTATGCCCTGGACAGGTGTTAAAACTTTGTACCTAAAACAAAATGGTTAGACAACATAATAGTGCAGTGAGCGCAAGACGATACATTAAAGCCTATATTTAAATAACAGTGTACAGGAGCCGCACCACGCACTTACAGGAAAGGTCAAATTACGTAACTATTAAAAGAACTATATTAAAAACACTCAGACAGACAGTGATGAGACTTGACAAGACATCGGACCTTTCTTGCCTCATTTTGGATATTTCAATCTAAGAAAAAAGGTAGTAAATGAATGTACTCGTCAAATAAACTCAAGATTCTGATATATACTGTATAATTTTTTTGCAGAGAAGCGAGGAACACAAAAACAAATCCTCTTTCTTGTATTTTAAACATGTACACACACACACACACACATCAAAATGGGGACTAAACTGTGGTCTAAATCTATTATACACCCACAAACTGAAGAGCTGTTCAAGTGCCACCTGAAGGAGCTCGTGTGCCACAGTTTGAGAGACATCGGAACCAAGATCTCGCTATACAACAAAAAACTGTATTTGTTGTTAAAGGTCCTTTATTACGCAAAATTGACTCTTGTGAGCTTTTAGCCATGTTATAATGTTGTTACCTCCTCAAAAACATGAGTAACATGAGCATGAGCAATTTGAGTAACACTTTATTATCAGTCTGTCTACATCGTCAAAGCTCAAAATGCTCTGTTCCACCCTGTGATGTCATAAAGCGGTAGATTTCAAGTTAACAGCTACCGTTTACCTTTTGTTCAATAGAGATTGGCAATTAAAGAGCTAAAAGTATCCAAATGATTCTAGTGAAGGTGTATGGAGTTTAAAAACATTCTGTTCCACCTTGTGATGTCATGTGGTAATACAGGAAGTGCTCCTCTGTGTTTTTAGTTTTAGAAGAACTCAGCCTAAATATGCAGGATTTGTGTGTTTAAACATATGTGAATGAAACAACACAACTCCAGGTCTGTTTGTGATGAGGAACCAACATTATAACAGAAACTAGCGTAATACGGGCCCTTTAAATGTTATTGGCCTATAGATTGTTATGATGTCATCTGAAACCCAGAAATTAGGCACTGATTTTGACTCTTCTTACAGGTGGTGCGTGGACCTACAGAGCCCCTGCCTGACCCCGAGCCCTCCCCAGCCTCGCCCCCTCTCCCTGCGCCTGTCCCCGAGTCCATCCCTGCCTCTCCTCCTGGATCCCCCCTGGACCCTGGCTCCCCTCTGGACTCTGGCTCTCTAGCGCCCTCTGGGGAGTGTTACTTCTGTGCGCAGAGAGTGTACGTCCTGGAGAGGATCAGTGCCGAGGGGCTGTTCTTCCATCGCAGCTGCTTTAAGTGCCACCGATGTGGGATCACTCTGAGGCTGGGAGGGTACACCTACGACCAGACCACAGGTGAGGTACTCCCTGGGTGTCGTGAGTTTCAGTGTCCTGTTCTAGGCACCATTTTGAGGACTTTTTAGCATTCAAAACCACCAAGACATGCAGAGACGGGAAGTTTGCTATGTTTTGAATGGTAACTGAGGAACTGAATACCCTGAATATACAGTGTATGGCTCAGATTTAATTTGTACACACTAATAAGTTTTAACCAGGGTGCGAAAGTGGTCTGAACACTCAAAGGTGGTTACTAGGTCCGATACAAAACCCTACAAATCCAACTAAAGATAACGACCATTTACCCAAAGCCAGAACAGAACAGTCAGTTAAAGCATTTCCATGTTTTACAGCCTGAGGAACATTACTTTTCTGTGTCTCATATTTGAAGTTTATAAATAATTTGTGAGTCTTTCATTTGAAGTGGGCCGTATACATCTTTCATGATCTAAGAGTACTTTTCTTTCACGCTGCAGTCGCCATGTCTCTGTCTCTTTAAGATTTAGCGCAATACAATCGAAATTGCAATTTTTATTTATTTATTTAATTATTTTTATTTTATTTAGCAAACATCAATCGTCACAACATGGAGTGACGACATTGAGACGCAACTCTAAAAGTCATAATGATGATGGCAATGGAAATGGGGAAAAAAAAGAAACAAAAACAAAACAACAAAACATCATAATAAGCACAGACATATCTACAAAATCCAAAATCACAATTTTAGTGAACGCAGTTATCACAAAGGCTGCAGTTTTTGAAGTACCAAAATTTCCTCCTCAACCAATAAACTCTTTGGTCTTCTTCTGCATAAAAACTGCTAACCCTGTAGTTTAGATCTGCACAAACATGATCTGAAATGTCCCTGTGTGTCAGATGCCCTCCCTGTGTCTCCATGGGGTCTTATCCTGCATAAAAACTGCTCACCCTGTAGTTTGCATCTGCACAAACATGTTCTGGAATGTCATTCTTGTATTAGTTTGTCAGTTCACATTTCAGTCTTTTGGTCAATTCTTCCAGACGTTTTAAAACTGTGAACACCAGCCTGTTATAAAAACATAAATTGCAAATCTAAACGCAATCCAATTAAATGTTTTTCCCAAACTGCTCAGCCCTGTCTTAGTGATGGACCCTTCCTATGCCTGCGTCCTTGCCTCTGTCTCTTGTCTTGTCTCTATGTGATGTAATGTGATGTAATGGTCCTTGTGTTTGGTTCCTCAGGGAGGTTTTTCTGTGAGCTGCATTCTGAAGACCTGGTGACCTCTGCACTAACGCCATGTCCGGTAGGTCGTGCACAGATGCTCAAACAAGAATGGAACCATAGTGCAGTGTTCCGTAATGCATATTTAAACTCTGTAGGTGATGGAAGGATGAAGGTAGTCCTGTTACCATGACAAATTTTGAAGTGCGATATATTGCTGAAGAAAATATAGACGATAAACGATAATATTGAAACAAATTTATGCCACTGACACAATAACGCTAGAAGTAGAATTATCCAAAAAAAAAATATTCTAAAGCTACAAAATTGTTAAAAAGCTGCAATGAATAAATATCAGAATGAAACACTTAAGTCGTTAACTTCTGTGACTCATAGACACAAACTATTTATATTAACCAACCAAAATAACCAAAAAATCCCAACTAGTAAAAAAAAAAAGTCCCCACGATAAATACTGACCCCCAAATATCACTGTTCCATCTCTCATGCGTTGGGGCAGCAGTAGAGAGTTTGTCCCCTGATCTGAAGGTTGGCAGTTCGAATCCGGTCAGATCCGCTGACCCACAGGTTGGTGGTGCGACTCCAGCCCCCACAGATGAATGCTGTTTTTGTATCCTTGGGTAAGACACTTAACCCACCTCGCCCCCAGTGTCTGTGAACACTAGTGTGATGAATGTGTTTGTGAATGGGTGAGTTGTTACTTGATGTAAAACGCTTTGAGCCTTGAAGGTGGAAAAATTGCTATATAAAAAGGTGACCATGTGAATATGTCACAAGATTCTCAGGGGGTCCCCAGGGGTTTCTGTAGTATTATATAACAATGCTGACTGTTCTATACATTTTTAAAATGGTAAATGGTCGCATTTTTTATATAGCACTTTTCCACCTTCAAGGCACTCAAAGCTCTTTACATCAAGGAACCACTCACCCCATTCACACACATTCACACACCAGTGTGAAGTGCTGGAGCTGCACCACCAACCTGTGGGTCAGTGGATCTAAGCGCTCTATCAATGTTTGAACCGCAAACCTTCGGATCAGAGGACGAATACTTCAATACTCCAATATACCAACTGAGCTACTGTCGCCCCCACAACACCTACACATCTCTACAAAACAATTCGATTTTTCTTTACAAGACAGTAGCTTGTCTGGTACGAGGGGGTTTTAGGGTCGCCTGTGTATTCACCGGTTTAAAAAAAAGGTGTAGTACATGCCTGTTGAAATCTAAGGTTGGTAGTTCCAGTTCCAGCTCTGGCACTTTGAAATGGTCACGATGTGCAGTTACTCACAATGGCACTGCATCTCATTAATATTCCCTGTAACTTTTAACACTTTTTAAAATGTATTTATGTAAGTGTGAGTCTTGGCATGTTTGTGTTTTAAGGGGGATCAGTATCTATGTATTGTCTATCTAATGGAGCTGTAGCCCTTCAGTTGTTTAGTCCTTTAATGGGTCGATGGTGCCTTAGTCAACCAAAAACTATATTTCGATTATAAAGAATTATAATCAGCAACAGAAAGGGGATGGTAAGGAGTGGATTAGCTAAAAATTTGGGAGTGAATCCTGAGTTTAACCTGCATTATCCCATACAAATTGACTTTTTTTTAGCACTTTTCTGTATAAATATTTTTTGCATGAACATGTTAAAAATTAACCCTCAGCCTTTTCAGCAGGTCTCAAACAATAAAAAAAAATACTTTCTACTTTCTACTCCACTACATTTTTAAACAGGACTGAAAAGTAAGATACCGAAAATTTATACTTGAGTTCAGTACTTTACTACTTTTACTTCGTTACCCTCCACCACTGTTTTTGAACCAGATGGTAGCTGGTTCAATTCCTGCCTCAGTACATATTGACCTTCATATTGGCAACCATAGTGTAATATAATAAAAGGCTACATAGTTTAAACTTTAACTTTCTGTGCAGTTCCTTTTGAGAAAGAAAAGAAAGAAACGAAAATCCAGTTGACTTAATAATATTGTTTTGATAATCACTGAGCTTCTATAAAATTGCTGCTTAATATTTTTATAATGAGCCAATTGTGCAACCCCAGGTCACCCTAGGTTCTAACCTGGTTATAGGTATATATAGGCAATATAGGTTAATAAATAGTTTTTGCATGAACACCCCCTGCAGGTGTAGTCTTGTAAGTGCAGTTTGGGTCAGATACATAGAGATAACTCATAGTTTTGAGAGCTTTTGCCACGGGATTTAATATGTTTTCTTCTTCCCACTCCTTTTCGATCTTAAATAAGAAAAAAAATGTTAAATGTGCATTAAGTATACTGGATACATGTGTTCATTAATCTGCTCGAAATATAGAAATGAAATGAAATGACGCCCCCTTCTTTGTCGATCAAGAATTTCTTTAGTCAAATACAGCCCTAGTATCTATATTTGTGTTGCTGCATTTTCAAGAGCGTTTCTCTCATTTCAGGTCATCGACGAGCACAAAGACCCAAAAACTGAGGAAAACCATCTCTCCAGCGACTCCACTCCCTCTCCTTCGGACGAGGAGTATGAGCACACGCTGGACTGTGGCCCTTCGCGACGATCGCTCAAAGCTCCGGAAATACTCAAAACTGACGATTTAACCGAACCAAAACCAACATTTCGAAACCTCTCGCTCAAAATCAACACAGCTGGACACGTCGAAGAGGAGACGGCTATTCCTGTCCCAAAACCACGATTATCTAAACAGAACCCTCAAACGCCAGTGGCTAGACCTAGGACAATTCACTTTTGTGGTAGTAGTGGTAATAGTGATCCATCTTCACCTGCCAAAGACGCTAAATCTATGAAAAAACTCCAGTTAACAGACGAGGAGAAGAGCCAGCTGGTCAACTTACAAAACTTTTTCAGTGCCGATTCGGATTCGGAAACTCCATGCGGATCGTCGTCGTGCTCGTCGTCATCGGCAACGGTAACGAAATCGCAAGAGGAGGAGGGGTACTGGAGCGGGAGTACAGCGAGTAACTTTAGAGAGAAGAGGAACAGGCGTTGTTTTAAAAGGAAAGAGATCCCGGGAGGACAGGCCAAATCCAGGTCCAAGTTTTCACCGTGGAATTTGTCGTCTCCGAGAATCAGTCGTGATGGGAAGCTCAGCGTCCTCAGTCATCCCGGGACTGTGGGTGAGTGGGTTTCTGTGTTTAAAACATGTGCAGTGGTGCTAAACAGTAGTGTAATGGGTTAAGTGTTAAGTGTCTATGAGCAGTGGTGGAAGAAGTACTCAAGTAAAAATACAGATACCAGAGCAAAAAAAATAGTCAAGTAAAAGTATCACATGAAAAATGTACTTGAGTAAAAGTAGTGATGATTTTGATTAAAACTTGATTAATTGCACAGTTATATTTATTGCTTTTGTGAAGAAAAGTCTGTCAAAACTGCAACAGATATTAAGGAGTGACTAATAAAAACATCAGCTCAGTTTCAGAACACAAGACACACTATTGTATATAATAATAAAATATGTGAAACAAATGCCTAGCTACCAAAACGTCAATCAGTCAGATATTTTGGCCAAATTGTTCAGCACTAGTAGATTTTACATCGGAATTTTTCAGTTTCAGTTTGAGTGGAGGGAAATACTCACGTTTAAGGCCTCATTACATGTGCTCTTAATACTCCCACAGAGACCACGTTCAGACACACTCACTGCGCCTCTGAGAACGACGCTGATGACGACGATGACGAAGATGAGATGTACCAGCGCGACGACCTCGACCTCTTCAATGAGAAAGTAAGGGCTGTAATTTGGTCGTTTATCCCAAAACACCCCAAGAAACAAGAGTCTACTCGATACCTTTCCCAGCTGGTTTCACATCTAGGAGTTTAGGTGTAGCTTTGCCGGGCCAGACAAAACCACACGCTTTGACAAAAGTTTACAAAGACTCTTCTGCCTTTGAGCAGAGCATAGCAGGGACTGGCTGGTCAGGTAGGTTTAGCTGTCCTGGGGTAGATAGACGGACGTGCCAATCTGCACCATTACCAGCTATTTGGTTGCACAGCATTCATACAGTGTTATATAAGTGTTTTGCCCAAGGACACAAACAGCATTTACAGTTTCTGGAAGTTAAAGAGAAAAAAAAACATGCACACATGTACACATACACACTCACATACACACACACACACACACTTACACTCCTATGTAAGAAGAACAAATGCCATTCTTGTCTCGTCAGCCCCTTCAAACCTTGATGTATGCACTGCCTGTTCCCTCAAGTCAAAATGTCAAATGTCTTTTATTGTCTGTATAGTAAAAGAAAAAATCTAAATCTGTCAGCTGGACAAAAAGTTGTAGGATTGAAGACATTTTGCTGCTCATCCAAGTGGCTTCTTCAGTTCTGGTCATATTACTGGTGGACACTGCCTTATATCTATCTGATGGGAGGAGCTAACTACACTGAAACTAACTGCTGTTAACTACTGTTATTTACATTTTCTGTTTGTTAGCTAGAGCTACTGAGCTGCACCAAGTGTGAACTGTGCCTGAGTCACACTTAGCATAATCATTCAGGCCCCTAGTGGGTGCTCTCACACCTATTATCATCCTAGCTTGCACTGTTGTTTTCTTTGTTTTGCTTTGGGACTGAGGATGGAGTTATAAATAGGAGATGGATGATGTCTAAGGCCCCCATTTCTGATCAAAGAAGGATTGTTTTTCCTAAAAAAATGGCCTCTTTAACTCCCCTCTCAAACCATTTCTTTTCTTTGGCTAAGATCTGTACCTCACTATCTTCAAAGGAGTCATTAGTGGCTTTGAGCTGGAGATGTACAGCAGACTGGGGTCCCGAGGAGCTCTTGTGACGGTGTTGGTACATTCTCTTATGGAGTGGCGGTTTTGTTTCTCCAATGTAACGTTCACTGCAGCTCTCCTTCACTACACTGAATGGATTCAGTGTAGTGAAGGGGGGCCTTAGGCATCATCTCTCTCCTATTTATAACTCCATCCTCAGGCCTAAAGCAAAACAAGGAAAACAATGGTGCTAGCCAGGATGATAATGGGTGTGAGAGCGCCCATTAGGGGCCTTAATGATTATGCTAAGTATGACTCAGCCACAGTTCACACTTAGCTAGGTCTACTGAGCTGCACTAACAAACAAACTGTAAACAATGGGTGTGTTAGTTTCAGTGTAGTTAAATATAAGGCAGTGTCCATCAGTGATCTGACCAGAACTGATGAAGCGGCTTGGATGAGCAGCGAAACGTCTTCACTCCTACAACGTTTTGTCCAGTTGACAGATTTTGAATTTTTCTTTTACTATGGCTCATACCTGGACGACTGAGGGATTACACAGACATGTATTGTTTGTATTGCCTCTAATATAACAATAAAAATAATACAATTAAAAAATAAAAAACAGGAAATTGTTGCAATCTGATTGTGTGAAACAAAACTCCTTGTCCGTCCAGTTTCAGTGTGTGCCGTCAGACCCTGTGGAGGCTCAGAAGTTGGAGCTGATGAAGATGAGGACTCTGGAGCGAAGAGCCAAAATGAGCGAACTACAGCGACTGAGGAAGGCCCAGGTCTGTAATACAAACAGTGATATACAGTAAAACAAGTTTACAATGCATGAAACAGAAACACGCTATTTCAGTATTGTTCTCTGGGGGGCCTTCACAATTCACCAAACTATAGTTGTTTTGTTAATTTTACATTTATTGGCTTGCTTCCTTATTTCACAAATGTACATTACCAGTCAAAAGTTTGGACACACCTGCTCAAGTAAAGAAAGTAAAAATAAAGAAAAAAAAAACATTGAATGAGAGGGTGTGTCCAAACTTTTGACTGGTAGTGTATGTTCACAGATTATTTTATGGGTAGTAAAATCTATTTCAACATTTTAACAAAAGCACTAGGTGGAGGCAAGTGACTTTATTTATTTTTGAATCTGCTTTATGTGTTGAACTCAGTCGATCCAGAGGAGACTGGAGGAGATTGAAGTCACGTTTAAAGATCTGGAAGAAAAAGGTGTTCAGCTCGAGAGGACTCTGCGTCGGGAAGATGGTAACGGCCAACTCAGGATTATGTATTTGTTTAGCTTTTGTTTGTTTATGTCTGAAGATGTAAAATTTAGCAAATTGTTGCCCAAGGTTTGTGAGGTTCCAGATACAAATTTGGTTTTCAACAGAATATAAACAATTTAAACAAATCTAAAACAGTCCTCAAACCAACCCCTGCCATAAAAACAATATATTTGACTTAAAAACTGTAATATTTCTCATTTTCCTCCTTCAGACAGTTCTTCAGACATGATCGAGCACTGGATCCAGTTGGTGCATGAGAAGAACGCGCTGGTGTCGGAGGAGTCTGAACTCATGGTGGCGTAAGTGAGCACAGTACAGGGCTGTAACATTAGGACTGATGCAACTGAACTTTGTTTACACATAGGGACTTTTACATATAGTACAAAATCACAACTAGTGTTGGGAAGTAACTAAATACATGTACCAAAATATAATGATTAGTTTTGAATAACTGGTACAGTTAGTCTTTTATTTTGTGGTTATACAGTTACTTTTCTAAAAACAAAGGAATACATTGCAGTACTTGATGCGTGGCCATACCGGCTCGTCAAAGCCTGATCTCGGCAGATCTCAGAAGCAAAGCGTGGTCTAAGCCTGGTTATTATGTGGATGAGAGACCGCTGGGAAAATCAGGGGCCAGTGGCAAAACATCTGTCATTGTATCTTTAGGCAAGGCACTCAACCCACATAATACAGCTCAGTGTTAAATTTTTTCAAAATACAGTACTTTGATTGAACCACGTAACAATTACATTACAGAATGCATTTTAATACAAGTGTTTTCCTAACCCCGGCTGCAACACACCAACATTTCTCAACAATAGTCAGTGTGTCTTGTTTCAGTCCCTTTGTTGAAATGGTGTAATAGTCGGTTGTGTCCACACAGGTCTCGTCAGCTGGAGCTGGAGGACAAACAGAGCATGTTAGAACTGGAGCTGCGCAAATACTTGGAGATCACAGGTGAGTGATGTCGTCTCTGAGCTTTTAGGCTTTATAGCTTTAATTTTAGCAGTTAACAAAACTGAAATGAACACTATTAATTATTTGAACATTTTGTAATTTTTAAAAATATTTTGTTAAACAACAGCAATAACAACACTATGAGGCTAATGGCAAAATCTACATGGCAGGGCTATAGTAGTAACTGAAAGCTCCTTTTGTCAGATAGGTCTAGAGTCGCTTTGCTTTATGAAGAAAACTAGAACAGAGGAAACGTCTCCGTCCCCTTTGAGGACACTGTGGAGTTAGTTTGGATCAGAAACTCTTGGTAGCAAAAGCCCGCGTCTCATCTAAACTCCAACTGTAACTGCCTCCTCTTCACAGACAAGAGCCCGGAGCAGGCAGCGGAGGAGGAGCGCATCCTGCAGCAGATGTTGGAGGTGGTGGACATGAGGGACTCTCTGGTGTCTTTCCTGGAGGAGAAGAGGCTGAAGGAGCTGAGCGAGGAGCAGGAAGCCTTCACCCTCATGGAAGCAAAACGCCACTCCAAAATCAGTGCTCAAGTCAACTGGGAATAAAATCGACAGAACCATTCACATATAAAAACATATTTAAAGTTCTTTGGACATTTCTGTATACCAGTGGATTTCAAACTTCTAATACTAAATATGCTCTAAATACTAAAAAATCTGGCTTTTCGGGACTAAACCAGGACTAGCACATAACTAAAATTGGAAAACTCTTGGAAAACTCTTAAGCTCCAAGCATATAGGACTAGTATAAGGAATATTGTGCAATTATAATTAGATCGGACTGAAAAGACCACTGGGAACAACTCCTTTAAATGAAACTAGGACTAACAACAATAGAACAACTCGAAACCAGTGCTCACGTCAACTGGGACTACACCCGTCTCAACAGGCCTCTGAGCTGCATTTGAAAGCTCCTGTTAACGCCAAAGATGAAACTGAATGTGACTACTATGTGACGGAAAATAAAAAATAATGCTTAAAGTCAGACTCTAGATGGCGACACAAACTTGCTTGAGAACATTACACTGGAGAATTGCTCTTTCTGTTGTGGAGGTAGCAGCAACAGTCCATATGTCTCCTGTTTTATAATGAAAAACATGGACTACTATGGGATTGCAGTCGTCTTCTTGTGGGGAAAAAAATGTTTGAATTCAGCCTCTAGGGGGCGACACAAACATGGACAACATTAGTAGCTACAACAGAGCTAAAATATCTCCAGCTTTACAATCGATAACTCGGGACTATTGTGGGATTGGGGTCTTCAGTCCAGACTTGAAAAATATGAAAACAAGTTTGAATCCATCCTCTAGGGGGCGCTGCAAACTTGGAGAAGATGACACATTGGACTGGAGCATAGCTTTTTGTCTATTGTTGATATGTCTCCAGCTTTGTAATGGAAAACTGGGATAGTCTAACTTCTATGTGATTATTATGGGATTGCAGTCTTCTGTTCAGACTTGAAAATATAAACCGTTAATTCAATTTATCCTCCAGGGGGTGACAAAACTTGAAGATTTCACATTGGACAAATAACTTTTCTATTTTGGAGGTAGCTACAGCAGAGCCAGCTTTACAGTGGATCACAAGGGACAACTATGGGATTGCAGCCTTCAGTCCAGACTTAAAAAACATGAAGACAAGTTTGAATCCAACCTCTAGGAGGCGCTACAAACCTGGAGAACGTTATACTTTGGAGAACTTACTTACTTTTTCTATTGTGGAGGTAGCTACAGCTGAACCAATAAGTCTCCATCTTTATAATGGAAAACTGGGACATCTATGGGATTGCAGTCGTCTTCTTGCGGGAAAAACTGTTCGAATCCAGCCTCTAGGGGGCGCTACAAACCTGGAGAAGACTACACACCGTGGGGAATAGCATTTTCTATTGTATTGTATTGCAGAGCCAATAAGTCTGCAGCTTTATAATGGACAATACGGATTATTATGGGATTGCAATCTCCAGTCGAAACTTGAAAAACATGAAAATAAGTTTGAATTCAGCCTCTAGGGGGCGCAGCAACTTGAGAAAAGCTTGATAATTGCAGATTTAGCCTTTGCTTGTTGAAAAGATGAAGTTAAAGAGAATGTTTTTAAGACATAAACTTGGAAAATGGATGGATTGTTTCACTGTGGTCAATTTAAACATTTCATTAGAGCCTGATATTGGTTCACTTTGCTTTTGTTTACTTGTGCCTATTCAAATGCAGTGTTACCCATTAATATAGAAAACTATGGTGGTCGCTCCAGACTAAATTACTCCCAACAAATATAAAAAAGATTGTTTTTGCTTGTGTATCATAAAAGTTGAACATGAACAGCTTGCAGATAGATATATTGTCCAAACAAGTTTATCAGACAATATATGCACTTAAAATATAAACATTTGCTCTACACAATATTGGAAAATACTGCTGTTGAAGTACTGTGCTATCGAGAGTATTGTAGTATTTTAATGTATTTTTGACTCAATAATGTCAGTTATAATGAAACAAAAAGTATATGCCAAAGTTTACCAGTGAAACAGACTAAAACCAGGCTAGTTTTGTTCTTAGGAAAATCATTCATAAAAATCTGTCTTATGTAACTTCAGCCCTAATGAAAATACTATATTGTCTTTGAAGTACTGGGAATGTACACACTTACAAACGTATACTAGTGGATTTTAAACTTATACCACTAAATATTATAAAAATATTTGAACTTCCAAGTACCACCAGCTGTAGACAAAAGAGTAGTACGAACGAAAACTCAACTAAACCGGTACTAGATTATGAATACAAATATTTATGCATGCCACAAGCTTAAATAAAATTGTAATTATAATAAGGTCGAACTGAAAACACCACTGGGAATTTTAGCAGTAGCAGTTTAACATAGTCGTTATCCCTGTTTACTCCTAAAAACTTGTTGGGAGGGGTTTTCCGTAGTGACACCATAGACTCCTAAAGTGGGGAACGCTGTTTAAATTTATATGTTCAAAATTTATATTGAAAAAAATGTGTTCTAGAAATTGGAGAGGGAATTCATTTAAAAAGACGTGTTATTATGAAAGATGTTATTATAAGATCCCATATTATGCATTATATAAGATATTTGAACTACTTTTGGACACTTGAGTTTTGGTTCTCACATAGTTGGACTTCTGGATTACCACTGAAGATGGACTGAAAGGGCCTAGACTCGAAGGTGTTGAAACATCGATGGTCATGGGCAGTTGTTTCCACGTGGTTCTCATCTAACAATGTCTCTGATTGGCCAAATTTGTCCCTGTTATGAGTTGCTTCCTTGTAGTTCTCATCCAACAAAATGCTTGAAAACTCTATAGCCAATATTCAGCCTCATTTTGAAGGTGTAACTATGTAACTTGTGTGGTGGGTCTGCCTCCTGCTCGTCTCCATGGAGATCTTATTGTTTTTGCCTGGAATGTTCAACAGTATGGCATTAAACGTGCCCATCTCCATGTAGACAAGCAGGTGACGTTACCAGGCCGAATTACTGGTCTGATCTGTGGAGAAGTGACTCCGCTGAAAGAAAGAATGCATATTTGTTTCATGGGCACCCCTGTACTTGAATAGATACAAAACAGATGAAGTTAATGCCAGATGTGGAACATTTTAAGCAAAGCAACAACATGAGGCAATGAAACAAGCAAGTGGCAGACAGTCCACTAGGAAAGTTACATAGTGCACCTTTTAATTTCACAAATGGCTTCTTTTACAATTCTCTGTGCAGTGTTAAAGACGTTTTTCTGATCTAGCAAAAATTACATTCAGGTACAGGCTCTTTAAAGGTCCTATATTACACAAAACTGACTCTTGTGACCTTTAACCCATGTTATAATGTCGTTACCTCCTCAAAAACA
>KN472349.1:44770-56641 GCA_000787095.1 Periophthalmodon schlosseri
TTTCTAGCTAGTCTGTGTAATCCCTCAGTCGTCCAGGTATAATCCATAGTGAAAGAAAAATTCCAATCTGTCAACTGGACAAAAAGTTGTGTGAAGACGTTTCGCTGCTCATCCAAGCTGCTTCTTCAGTTCTGGTCAGATTCTCTAGCTAGTATTAAATGCCAGGGAGAAGAGCTGGGTTTTCAATCTAGTCTTAAACTGCTTTAAAGACTGAGAGGATCTGACAGGCAGAGGGCGCTGCCACAGAAAAGACTGTGTCACCTCTGGTCTTGAGCACAGCTGAGGGCTGCAGTAACTCCCTCAAATAAAGAGGACCCATGGAGTGCAGACATTAAGTAGAAGTGTATAGCTTCATACTTTACCTGTTAATACACCGACATTCTTAACTCTAGCGATATGATATTTTTATATGATGATGGTCAGGATTGTGAAAAAAATCATAGTGAAATCATTTGTTCATTTTTATCCATCCAACCATTTTCTTCTGCGTATCTATCAGCAGTCTAAACAGGGACCTCCAGACTCCCCTCACCCCAGACACTTCCTGCAGCTCCTCCGGTGGGACCCTAAGGCGTTCCCACTTTTCACTTTTATTTATTTGTTGTCAGATTACCACACATGCCAACAAGATAACGCTCTAATTTTAGATTGTATTTAGATTCATAAATTGGTTTTAGGCATTTAGGTCATATTTCAATCCCACATTGTTGCTTTTATTCATTTAAAATTCATTTATAAAAATGACTCAAGTTGAAATTATGTGTTTCTGTTTGTAGACTGTGTGGATACCCTCCATTTTATGAAGAAACCGAGAGCCGACTGTTCTCCAAAATCATGAAGGCTCAGTACGAGTTTGACTCCCCGTTCTGGGACGACATCTCCGAATCTGGTTTGTATTTCATCTGCCTTTAAGTAACTGACACAGGCAAAATGTTCATTATATGTGTGTTAATGACATTTTAACTTTTTATTTTAGCTAAAGACTTCATCCGAAACATGATGCAGAAGAACCCAAGCATGAGATTCACTACGGAGCACGCGCTCAGACATCCCTGGTGAGACTCACATACTTAAACATACACATACACATACACATACACATACACATACACATACACATACACATACACATACACATACACATACACACATACACACATACATACACACATACGCATACACATCTTGTTTTTTGGACCTTGATTAATCTTGGATTGTCCTAGTTTAGTCCTGGTTTAGTCAGTAACAGTTACATAACTCTTGTGTAATCAGTTGACTGTGTTTTAAGGAAATAAGTGCCAACACTGGTATTGGTTAATATCAGGTATCGGCAGAAGCCAAAGTATCTATATCAGTATCGGAACTGAAAAAGATGGATCGGTGCATCCCTATCTTAAATATATGTCTGTCCATGCAGTTACATTATAAATATGGTATATTTGTGTGTCCAGTTCTGAACCGAAAACTGCAACTACAACACAAAGTTACCCACATCACCATAGACTTTATCATGATTCCCGCGCCTGAGGTTACAGTAGTAAATATGAACTAATAATTCAAATAGAAAGCGATGTAGGCCTACCTGCTTTGCCCCATAGTGTCATTTACACAGATTAAGGATTAACCAAATGCCTGCTCTTCCATTTCCAGGATAATCGGAAAGACGGCGCGGAGCCAGGACATCTACTATTCTGTTAGTGTTCAAATCCAGAAGAACTTCGCCAAGTCCAAGTGGAAGGTGAGAAGGTTCATTCAGGTTTAAACCACAGGGGGCAGTGCAGTGCAGTGTGCTGTCCACCGAGAGGCGCCATAGAGCGATCTGCCGGCCTGCTCTCGGTGATCAGGAGGTTACTGCGGAGCGATAAAAAGGTTAATCAAATATAGAGAGGAGGATTAGGGTTCTCGGAAAATAGGCCTGAAATAGTTTGTTAACACACAGACAGAAATTTGATTAAATACGTTACATAAACAGCCAAGCAAACGCAATACAATTCACAGTCAACTGAAACTGTCCCCACCGACCTGCAGAGGTGTGATTATAATGATCTCCCTCCCAGACAGATGTACAAAAAGGGCTGTTGTTTTCACTGCAGAATAACTTTTAAACATTGGAATAACTTATTTGGATGTCTGTTTAGTCAGTGGTGGAACGTAGCAAAGTAAAAGTAGTAAAGGACTATACTTAAGTAAAAAAGTTAGGTGTCTGTACTTTACTTTAGTACATTTTACTGTGGATACTTTTTACTTTTGCTTCACTACATTTGAGAGCAGGTATCTGTACTTTCTACTGCACTGCATTTTTGAACAGGACTGAAAAGTAAAAGTATTTTTATTATTGTTTGAGACCTGCAGAAAAGGCTGAGGGTTTATTTTTAACACATTCGTAGTTTGAGCAAACACAAATATACAAATAAAAAGAACAGCTTGATTCAGTTGTTTCTGTTGAACAAAATGCACAAATCTTTATCAAAAGATCTGAAGTTTTATAAGATCTCAAAATCTATGTGAAATACTTTTACTTTTTACTCTTTAAATACATTTTTCAACAGGTACTTTAATACGTTTACTTAAGTAGATTTTTTTCATGTGATACTTTACTTGAGTACTTTTTGCTCCAGTAGCTGTACTTTCACTTAAGTAACAAAATTGAGTACTTCTTCCACCACTGCTGTTTAGCAACACACATTTACAAAGAAAATATTAAAAGAATGATGAAAGAAATCCATTAAAGGCGCTGTACCTGATTTTTACTGTCTTCTACAATATGCCAAATAACCTCATATAAATACACTGACTCTTCTTACTCTCTTCCAGCAAGCCTTCAACGCAGCAGTGGCCATCAACCACATGAAGAAGCTGCAGCTCGCCCACACGGGGGCGACGCCGAGACCGACCAGTGTCCCCAACATCAAGGTGACCGATGTGTCCTCTCCGACCCACCAACGCAAACGGCAGGTGCCCCAGGAGCGACAGGAGCATCAGGAGCGACAGGAACAACAGGAGCCCACGCCTGCCGAGGCCGATGGGACGTGCAGTCACATGACCCTGCCGCCCTTCCCTCACCTGCCCCAGAGCGAGTCCAAAAGCCCCGCCCCCTTCCTGAAGACCAGCCAGAGCCAGAGCCACCACACACCAACCATCGCGGAGCAGGGCAAGATGGCCTTCTTCTCCGAGCCAGCCAATCTCAACGGGTTTGTGCACTTACGTTTAAGACTGTGGACTTGTCACAAATTAATATACAAAATTGCGATTATATATATTTTTTCAGTACATTTCTCCATTAGTTAGGATTAGTTTATTTATTTAAAGAGACAGGGACAGTCCACAGTATACATTAACCTTAACAGGCGAGAGGCATTGTACCGGGTTGTAGCACTAGTGCAAAGTGCTACATGTACCAGACTTGTCGTTATTATTTCTCACCTGTAATGTTGACCTCTCTGTTTCAGATATGCTAAAACTCGCAGTGGTAAAACGGTGCAGACCGGAGTGTGCTCTGTCATGTGAAGAGTCAAAGAGGTGGACATGGACTCACACTTTTACCTGGTATGTTTTTATTTGAGCATCAACAAAACAGCTACAAAACTGCAGTAGTTTTAATTAGGGATGTACCGATACTGGTATCGAATATCGGCGCCAGTACTGAAACATTTGCTGGATTGGGTATCAGCCCCATGATATCGGTTAAGCCGATATCCTGGTTGGGCCTTTAATTGGATGTAGTAAGACTAATAAGAATCTCCCATACTGTTATATAGGCCCCTCCCTTCCATCTGAAATGATCTGCATGATTCCATGGAAACTGAAAGCTAAAACCACAATGACAATAGATACATTTAATGCCACACTGTGGAATATTAACTGGCTCTCGCCAGATTGATATGTGTAGATTAATGGCTCTCGCCAGATTGATATGTGTAGCCCTCTGAACTGAGTGCTACACATCAGTCTGGGATGGCTCTTGCTGAAAGTGTTTGGGACCAATGATTGGAGCGTTCAAACAAATACTTCACACTGATTGGTCGAACCATCACAACAAGAGAACAAGTCGAAAAATCAAACTTTAATTAAATCCAGTTGAGAGAAAAGCACATACATCTCTACTGTCACATGCAAACGCTTCAGCTGGAGCTGAACAAGATGGATTCTCAATCTTGGTGGCAAGGCTAGTGGAATATGGCCCAAGGAACAACATTTCCATGGAAACGAGCAGGTGAAGGCCCTCCTCAGGCCAAATAAGAGTCAGGTTTGTGGAGATGCAAGGACTCGGAGGCATGATTTTTTTCAGATTTTCAGTTCAATGAAAACCTCCAAATGAATCTTTATTTATTTTATTCTTCTTTAATTTTGTGATAAAAAGTTACACAGTAGTACTTTCTTAGAAGTCAATCTGGGATAATGTTGAGGGAGGTTAGTCGGTTTAGAGCCAGACTCCAGGCTGGAGCTCCCCTTTGCTCCAGTTAAAGTCCAGACAAGTGCAGATAGATTGGTGTTAAATCTAATGCCAGGGCTGATAAAAAACTGTGGCAATCCAGAAGACAACGCCAAAATCAATGTTTGAAATGAAGAAACACTTTTACAAATACAGTACATGTGCCACAGGTGTGGAAATAAGCTCCAGTCACATATGTCGTCCAGGAAGGTCAAGGGGAAAAGACTGAATTCTGTCTAAATCTAAAGCTAAAAACACTTAAAACTAGAGCTGGGTGATACGGCAGATCATCATATTGACTGATCTTGAGTTCAGCAATTCAGTTTATTTTCAAAAACAAAATAAAATGGCTTTCAATATTGATTTACTGAACAAAAAACAGACAGACTTTTAAACAGCAGACACAAAACAGGCAGGCCCAGGTCTACAGGGCATTTCAACCATATTTAATAATGACACTTAAAGGGCCCATATTACGCTATTTTCTGATCTCTGTTATAATATTGTTTCCTCATCACAAACAGACCTGGAGTTGTGGTTTGTTTCATTCACACATGTTTAATGCACAAATCCTGCATATTTAGGCTGAGTTCTTCTCTCAAACAGAAAGCACTTTGTTCCACCTTGTGATGTGGTAATACAGGAAGTGCTCCACTGTGTTTTTAAATTCCATAAACCTTCAGTAGAATCATTTGTATGATTTCAGCCCTGGAATTGGAAGCTAAAAGGTAGCTATTAACTTGAAAACTACCACTTCATGACATCACAAGGTGGAAAAGAGCATTTTGAGCTTTGGAGATGTAGACAGACTAATGATAAAGTGTTACTCAAACCTGTGTGAATGAAACAAAACACAACTCCAGGTATGTTTTTGAGCAGGTAACAACATTATAACATGGCTTAAAACTCACAAGAGTCAATTTTGCGTAATATAGGACCTTTAAAGAAGAATGTCATCTTTGCAGCCCTTTAAAACACAGATGTGCCCAGTTTGGTCTGGACACAGGTCTGGACACAGGTCTGGACACAGGTCTGGACACAGGTCTGGACACAGGTCTGGACACAGGTCTGGATACAGGCCTCAGTCTCTTCCTCCAAAGTCTTGCGTCTGCTCCAAACCCCTTGTTTTTACTGACAGACGACTGGCTGTAGACCTCTCCATTAAAAAGACCCCAGCTGATCATTGACCAAAAGAAATGACTCTTGATCTTGATTAATAATCGAGAACTTTAATGTCATACTGTGGAACATTCCAGACAAAGCAATAACCTCTCCATGGAGACAAGCAGAAAAGTCACTTTGTCCAGTACGTAACTTTTTTGTGAAAAATAGACAAAAGCATGTTGTTTCTTTTTTTTCATTTTGATTATTTTTATTGCACTGAAAAACATGCGTCCTTACAGTGAGTGGGCTTGCATCTCCACAAACCTGACTCTTATTTGGCCTGGAGGAGGGCCTCTTCCTGCTTGTTTCCATGGAAATGTTATTCCTTTGGCTATAATATCCCACTGTATGGCATGAACTTATCTATCCCCATGGAGAATGTTCTGAAGTATGGGTTTAACTTTCTGTTTCCATGGAATTATGCAGATGATGAAAAAAATCTAATAATGATAATAATTGTAGAGGTTCCCATTAGTGCTGATAGTAAAATTTCAAACTCAACTTCGATACTAAGGAATATACTCGATACTCGATACCGATTCTGATACCACAATGATAATAAAAAACACTCTTTATTTAGACAATAGAATGTGATTTTCCACATTAAATGGTAGTACTTTGTTTTCTACTCCCACGTGGCCTTATATCTGTGTAATCCCTCAGTCGTCCAGTAGGTTCCATAGTGGTCCATGGGCGTGTACTAGTCTATGTGTCTGATACTTGTGAAAGATACAGCTCAAGATCATTCTAAAGCTATTCAGGAAAGGTTCATTTCTGTCCTGTGAATGTGACTTTTTAGTATCAATGCTGCTCAAATGAGTATCTAGTTGTCAATACTTTTGACAACCTTAATCCCCATAGTCCCACCAGTAACACGTTTACTACACTAACTGCTCTGCTTCCGTGGCTTAACCTACAATGGAAAGTCCTGTCTGTATATAATGCATGCAGCTAACCCGACTGCGTTTGCGCCTTCTGCAGGTCATTGTTGGCTTTGTCAGCTCTCCCAGGACGGAGACAGGAGCATGGACCTGAAACCAAAGGACTTCTATAGGCTGTTCATGCAGTGTCATCATGTTATAAAGAACCTGTAGCATAACACTGAAGTGGAGGACAGCTAAGAATTCTATGGTAGAATTTAAGAGTTTAAATAGAGATATTTGACCTGCTTTATGGTTAATATCTCTGTAATTACTGGGCCTATCCACATGAAACAAAAACTGACATGAAGCTCACGTCACATCTTCTCTGTCAGTATAAATAAACAAAAGTTAAATTATTATTATTATATTTTTTGTTTTTATAGCGTCAAAAACTGGTTCATACAGACTGACTTGTTGTCTCTAGACAGAGCAAACCACATGATTCATATGCAAATTTGTGGACCCAGTTCCTTCCAAACATGATTTCAACATTTTTGAATAATTTGTTGAACTTGAATGGACCAAGTTGTATATATTGTGTTTTAGACTGAGTGCCTAAGTACAAAGCAACCAAGAATTTAAAGAAGGGGTATTACGCTAAATCGATTTCTTTGAGCGTTCTACCATGTTATAACGTTGTTCCCTCATCAAAAACACGCCTGAAGAGGTTTTAGATGTCGTCCGTGCATGTTTGAGTAATCTAGCGATCTCACCCTGGCCCTATTCGAATCCTTCTTACAATTAGCTGTAAGATTCTGTCCAAAGCTCCGCCCACAAGCCTATGTCACCCATGCTCCCACACTGCAACTCTCCGTAAATATGCAAAAGCATGATACAAAACAATACACAACTTCACAAACCTGATGCGATGTGCAGTAGTTTCATTAGCGGGATGCAGCTGATTGTGCTGTGATAGCGCTCTGAAGGAGGAGCGAAGGGAAAATAGACTCAGCGTCAAAAACGAAAGTGAAATTCCTAAACATGCTGATCTAAATATGTTATGTGTTAGCAGTTAATACCCCCATAGAAGTAAAATACCCCCGCTTTAAATCACAAATAAATAAAAAGCACCTTATATGAGAAACAGGGTAGACCTCATCACAATTACACAGTATTTAAATCTTTATGTGTTGCTAACGTGTTGCTACGTACCATTTAAGTGTTTGTCCTACTGTGAAATGACTAAATATTATCTATTTGCAATCAAACTGGTCAAAATGCTTTAATTATTTTGACTTCTTAAAGGTGCAGTATGTAACTTTTCTGGCGAGGGATCTGTCATCTGCTTGTTTCCATGGAGATGCTTTGTCAAGGATGTTCCCGGGCCAAGTTACAGATGAGATCTGTTGAGAGGCGAGCCCACTTACAATAAGACTGTGTATTTTTTTTTAGCAACAAAACCACAGCGATAGAAAAAATGCAATATAGCTTAATACTATATTGTGGAACATTCCAGACAAAGTAATAACATCTCCATGGAAACAGGCAGAGAAGTTCCACAGTGCACCTTTTTATGTAAATAATTGTCAAATCAGAATGTATTTATTATTGGGAGAGTATAAAGGGAAGATTTGAATGTACTGACTGAGTTTTTTTGGCTGTTGATTGGTGGTAGAAATGTGATATAAATGTGTATATATGATTTTTGTATTACGTCTATGTGCATGAATAAAACTGCACTGCTCAAACTTTTGGAACTTTTTTTGGGGGCGGGGGCTTGATCTAAAAATAGCAGTTTATTGATTGGTTGATGATGCTATTTTGAGCGTATTGTTTGGAAAGAAGCCCTGCTAAATGCACATTACACGTTTGAGAGAAAATTTAACGCACCATATTATCCACAATAGACTCTTGTGAGCTTTAAGTCATGTTATAATGTTGTTCCCTCTTCAAAAACATACCTGGAGTTGTGTTTTGTTTCATTCACACATGTTTGAGTAACACTTTATTATTAGTCTGTACAGCCTCAAATCTCATAATGCTCTGTTCCACCTTATGACATCGTGAAGTGGTAGTTTTCAACCTTATCCCTTTTGTTCAGTAGAGATTGGCAGTTCTAGCGCTGAAATCATCCAAATGATTCTAGTGAAGATGTATGGAGTTAAAAAACACAGTCGAACACTTCACATATTACCACATGACATCACAAGGTGGAACAGTGTGTTTTCAGAGTGTTTTCTGTTTGAAAGAACTCCTAAATACGCAGGGTTTGTGTGTTAAACATGTGTGAATGAAACAAATATGTGGGCCTTTTAAATAAGAACTGCTAAACCGGCACAGAAATCCCCTGCATCTCAGAACATGTTTGTAAAGTCGCTCTTTGAAATGCTGTACCTGAATCTCACCAACATTATGCATTTCGAGCATCATAATTCGTTTTCACAACTTTCAGACGACAGACCTTTGCCATCACAGTAACGCTAACAATAGTGGTGTAAATGTATGTTCCCACAGCCCAGTTTTCTCACATTTAAAAGATATTTTTGAAAGTAAATCCACACCCACCACCCTCATCATTAGCCTCCAAAATAAATGTTACTTTAATTAAAATGAAAAAAACAGCTATTTGAGCACAATATATCTTTCCCCAGTACAGATATATTCTATAAGCAGCTCTTGAGGTCAGAATAAGTCTGCTGTGTACTGTCTGCATCTAATTATAAAGTGTTTTATTGTTCAATAAGCAGGAAGTGCCCGTAAGGATGCTAGTTGTTGTTAGCTTTATCATGACTGCAAAACTCCGCTTTGAGAGTCATGAAAAGCTCTTATAAACTCATCGCGGTGAATAATTAGGATGTTCTGAATGCATAAGTTAAGTGAGGAATAACTTTGGACCACTGCAAACTGTTTACACTGAACTAGTTTCATGTTTTAAGACAACAAAAATCAGGTACAGCTCCTTCAAGTCTTGGCTCTCGTTCCCTCTCCGTGTTTCCTGTGCTGACGCTCGGACCTGACCTCATGAGATTAGCCACAGCAGCCAACAGGCCTATGGAGGATTAACATGTATTTAGAACAGTGGAGCTGGGACCTGGCCTAGCAGTGACTCAGAAAGAGGGTGATGGTTCAAATCCAACCCCTGCTCGGATCAATAAATACATACTGTTGTTGTGTGCTTAGGCAAGACACTGTTCACCTTTTACCTTTCCTCCACTTCTCAGAGTTCATTCACTGAGCTGCAGAGGTTGCACTGGCACTGGTTAATGATTGTCTGCTGGTGCTGGGGTTTAGTGAAGATACAGATCAGAGAGAGGCATTTTAGGTTTAAACCAACTGGATTTAAGCATTGAAACTGGCAACCCAAAATAATTCTGCTTTCTGACTGGATAATTATCTTGAGAACTTAAACACCAAATTATAACATAAACAACTTAGCCATCATCTCCAGTGTTTTTAAATCAACATTGCAATAAAATCCACATTTGATTTGAACACGTCTGGCTCGTATCTGGGGACACAGGTAGGACATGTTTATGAAAGTTTCGCAGCTTCAGACAGAGCAGTGCCTCCAGTTGGACAGAGAGATTGCACTGCCGTACTGTACCGAGGGCCCTCACTGCCAGCTCAGCCATTGTTATCTTGGCCTACGTCATCAGAGGTCTTCACAACAGACGCGCAGCCAGACTGGACCGCACACGACTGGAATGGACAGCACTATCACAGTGTCAATGTCAAAGGTCAACTCTCACACTGGGGTCTACAACACAGTTAGCATAACACAAGGAATCTCCCTAGCACCACTTTTAATTAACCAACTGGCTCTGTGCACAACTGCGCCCGGCAGCCTCACTGTTAGCGTCACTACTTCCTGTCCAATTTTATCTCTGTGGGGTTTTTGCTGAGTCACGCTAAAATGAATAAATATTTAAAGATCAGGCAGTGACAGGGAGCTGACAACATGCTAAAGGTCCTATATTACACACAGCTGATTCTTGTGAGCTTTAAGTCATGTTATATGTTACCTCATCAAAAACACACCTGGAGTTGTGTTTTGTTTCCTTCACACATGTTTGAGTAACACTTTATTATTAGTCTGTCTACATCTCCAAAGCTCAAAATGCTCTGTTCCACCTTGTGATGTCATGAAGCGGTAGTTTTCAAGTTAACAGCTACCAGCTAACAGCTACATTTTGTTCAGTAGATATGGGAAATTCCAGGACTGAAATCACCCAAATGATTCTAGTGAAAGTGTATGGAGTTTAAAAACACAGTGGAGCACTTCCTGTATTACTGCATGACATCACAAGGTGGAACAGAGTGTTTTCAGTTTCAGAGAAGAACTCTGCCATGCCTAAATATGCAGGGTTTGTGTGTTAAACGCGTGAATGAAACAAAAAACAACTCCAGGTCCGTTTGTGATGAGGAAACAACATTATAACATAGATCAGAAAATAGAGTAATATGGGCCCTTTAAACACAACACAAATAAAATGAATACTTCACCGGAGGACACTTTTGTGTTTAGAAAGAGATGTTTGTGTCTCAATGCTAACGCTAATGCTAACTTCGAGGCATAATAAATATTAAAACAACACCACAAACTGAAGAATTCTACATGCAAAAATAACTGGGTAGCCTTTATTTTAATGAATTTGAATAGGTTGTTTATTTTATGTTTTCTGATTTTAATAAAAGCGACTGTGAGCTTTGAGACACAGTGAGCTAGCTAGTGTGCCGCTATTTAGATTTAGGCTGTTTTTCTGCACTTCTGACACAGTAGTTGCCCTGAGCAGCCTGTACTTGCCCTCTCCTCTGCAGACGCTATGCTCAAAGCCTCCTCTCATATCCATGTGCACACCCAGCTCTGCAAAACCTCTGCCCCAAAACCACACCTCGAGCTGGGCTGCAGATGGAGCAGAGAGAGGGAGATGTAATATAGGCCAAAGATCCACAAACAAGCCAGGTTTCACCAGAGGAGCAGACGTGGAAGCACAGTAAACACGACACAGGTACTAAAATAACAACCTCTAAGGCCATGTTTGGAGTTACTGGAAATGTGTGAAACTATAAACTGGGGGAAAGGTGAGGATCTTTACAGCAGAGAGGATCAGATGAGAAAGCATGACCTATAGACCATAAAAGCAGATAGCATTGTTTGTACACAAGTGGAGCTGACATGTTACCTGCTATTTAAAGCCATAGTTTGCAACTTTTTAGTCTCAAAAATAGACTAATATTATGTTGTTATGTATGTTTTTTTCTCAGTTGTGTTTATTGCACTGAAAATTGCTGACTCTTATTTGGCGTCCTCCTGCTTGTTTCCATGGAAATATTGTTCCTTTGGCTATAATATTTTACAGTATGGCATGAAACCATAGACTGTAATGGACATAGCTAACCCGCTAGCCGCCG
>KN472350.1:0-30092 GCA_000787095.1 Periophthalmodon schlosseri
TTTCTAGCTGGCCATCCATGCAGTATGTTCCTGTCATTGTATGTATTTCCATTCATATACACACAGTTCCACAGAGACCACCAGCTCGGCGCTTGAGATGCAATGACAGCTGGGGGCAAGTGGTCACGTCATGTGCGTCTGCAGGAGAGAGACAGCTGGAGACAGTTGCCAGTGTGACAAGAAAATGACAACACACGACCTTCTATACGCTTGGACGAACATACAGGGAGCAAAGACATGGCCCTCATTTCTCTTCAACTTGCGACCCTTCTCCCCAGAGCTCCAGGGACTTGCTAATCTGAGCACTTTAATCGTGGGTGATGCTTCCGTCCGTGAACTTTTTACCCCAGGTATCATCCTATTCCCTCCGAGGCTGCCCTGTGCGCTTTGCCTTTGACAGCTCTTATGGGAGTGAATAGCTTAATAGTGGATACATTTAGGACTGTGTTATTTACAGGATGTGATGTTGAAAGAACTGAGTGTAAACTGTAAATAGGTTAGCGTTCATGTGCATTGCGTTCTCCATTAGTACGAGGTTAAGGAAAAACATACAGACCCATATTTAGAGCTGGGTTCTCTACAGTTACTGATAGTGAAAGAATTTACTGTAGACTCTAAATAGGTTAGTGTTCATAATAAGATTCATAGCAAATGAACATATGGCAGACCATTAGAGCCAAACCAATTACAAAACCCAAAACAAAATTATTTCTCATTTTGATACTGAAAAAAGTTCTTTACTAATACAATGATAGATTTTAGATAAAATTGTAAAAAAAAAAAAACTCGGTGAACATAAAAATCACTATTATTTTTTCGATCCCCAATCAGGGGCTATGAAAAAATAAAACATATATGCAGAATAATTTGATTACTAGGCTTAATTTTGTAAATCTCTCGAGTCGTTTGCACCATATGAGATCTGAAAGAGTACAGGCCAGAAAACAAAGTCAAAAGTTCAGTGTAAGCACAGAGGTTCCACAGTCATACATACTTTACATAGTTGTGATTGTATTTCCTCCAAAATAATTAGAAATTATGCCAAAAGCCCTCGGGTGCTTTTGCTGCAGATGTACTTCCCCACTGGCCTTTGAGAGTTCCATTTACCTGCACCATGCATACCGTATACAACTGGGCAATTCAGATAAGCCTGACTAATCGGGGGCAGCCATATTGTAGGTGCTGCCCTGATAATACGCTATGGTTCATGTGGGTATACTGCAGTGACCTGAAAAGATCTACAGGCAACAAGCAACAAATGGATTTGACATAAAATTATTGTTCTGTTATATTTGCTGGAATAAGACCCTGCTGTATACAACAAGTTCAAGTTTGGTGTGTACATTCTGTGGATGTTTCTCTCCGCTGATGAGCCAGCAGTGATAGCCATCTCCTTCCATTCCCCAGGTGGTGCAGGTCATCAATTTTCATCTGCGTATGTCCTATCTGGTCACCAGGTTTATAGATATCTTGGATGCAAAACCCACCAGTCAGCAGGCTAAAAACGAACAGAAAGAAACAGCCAACCACACAGAAATATGCAGTAAAACTTTAACTACACAAATAACTACATAGTCAGTAGAAATCTGACCAGCGTTCCAAGACCAGACTTAAAAGGAACTAGTGAGCTGCTGACACACAGATTCTCTTCTCCATAACAACGATAGCTTCATTGACTGATATGACTGACAGCCTGTTACTGTCTGGGATGGGTTTTGTAGCGGTACTGGACTGTTGTGATGTGGTTTGGTAAGCAGTTACTGTAAATACTTAAATGGATACACTCAATTAAGTAAAATTAAACTAGCCACATGAGTCTGATTATATATGCAGACCATGTTGGTATTATTAAAAAAATATAAGGGTAAAGTCAGGGTTTAGTGTATTCATGCTGTTCACAATTATGAAAACCATGAATAGCTTTTAACAATTAAAAGCATCATCATTTGGAATTGGTTTAATCTCCAAATGAACTTTGTTTGCATTTGTCTATACCTTACATTATGTTTGCCAATCATAAAATATGGTAACTAGCCCCATGTACTAGGATACAGTGTAAACAAAATGTATGTATGCTAATGCGCATGTAGCAGGTTATCTTCTGTTGCATGCCCTTCCCCCCGCCCCTCACTTTTTACACCACCTCCAAGTTGCTCCATGGTCACCGCAGACGTCTCATCAGCGAGACACATTCTTTATCTAGCTATGATAATAGCAGGCCACAGCTGATAGCCTTCCAGCCACAGCAATGTGACCTCTAGCTCGCTGGCAGGGTTTTAAAGGTGCTGTGACTAAGGCCGTCCCCCATCTGCTAAATTTATCACAGTTAAATAGACCAGTCCAGCTAGGCGCTGGCAATATTTTAAACTGTGTCCTTATTCTGATATTTATCACAAGATTATTTTACCCACCTCGGCACTGAGTGGTACTTTGTTCTGCTGTAAATAGATTTTGGTAAATGTCAGGAGAAATCAAAGTCGAATATTTCCTAAATTACAGAAAATGAAAACGCAAGGGATACCCAATATGGGTTTGCCTGTGTGTGTCCCAAAATGGCTACCCAATTTTCCTGATAAGGAAAATGACATCCTTGGATTAGAAAGCATTTGAGGAGGTTTAAGTTTTGTTTTGTTTTTGGTATGAATACATACAGAAATGAAGACAGACAGAAATGCAATTTCAAATTAGAGGCAGAAGATAATATGACATTGTTGTTATAGGCAAAATTAGAATAAGTATACTGATTATATATACTGAAGCTATTAAAGGCTGCAGAACAGCAAATTAATGTAAGGAGAGACACTGCAGATGAATAAGAAAAAAAAAAATAAATTTAGAGATATAATTTTGAAGCATATGTAGTTTACGTGCATAAATGTAAGAAATAAATGTATTACAAGTTTTTCATCGTGTGATGTTTTCATATAAAAATAAGGCATTTTATGAGTAAACATTGCCAAAATTGATGAGTTTTGGTACATTCAAAACTGAAACATGAAAGAGGTTTAAATTTCTTGGTTTATTTTGTTGTCATATTAGATACTAAAAATATACTGAGAGGATTTTGGATATTTTATTTAGTATTTCACAAAACAAAATCTCAGTGAAAAATTGCCTAAAAATTCAAATTTTGCCTTATTTTTTGGAGTTAAAACTTTAATAAATCAGATTTGAATTAGATATTAAAAAAACCTTCTGGATGTTTTCTCAAAATCTTTTAAGGGGTGATCCTTATGTCCCTATGGGGGGAAAAGCATCTTGAGAAAACAGCCTTTGAATTTACAATGTATGCAACTCTATGGCTGCAAGTTGATTAAATGAACTATTAAAACATCTTTCAGTGGAGAGTGGACAATTTTGCTGTTTCCGCATCTTGAGAAAACAGCCTTTGAATTTACAATGTATGCAACTCTATGGCTGCAAGTTGATTAAATGAACTATTAAAACATCTTTCAGTGGAGAGTGGACAATTTTGCTGTTTCCACATGAGAGCTTGTAAGAGAGCTTGCCAAGAGACAAAAGAAAAAAAAAAACTAAAACTAAAAACTAAAAGGATGGACAATTGCATACTTCATAGCATAAACAAATGCTCTGGCAGCTTGTAGTGAGCAGACATCAGTGGATTAAAAGAGTATCTGGGTGACTGAAAGGTTGAAAGCTGTGAGTGAATACCTGCTGCCTACATGCTCAGCAGAGGAATTGGAAAACAGGGCCGAGAGTGAAGAAGAGACTGTAATGCCGAGTTTGCTCTTGGAGGCCTGTCAGTCTATATAGGGCTGTCAATGGCGAAACTGGGAGTAGATAAACAGAAACAGACAGCTTGGGGTCCAGGGTAAAGAGTTGGGCAAATTTAAAACATTGTTTAATGCTGTGCTAATGGTAAACAAATGTTATTTAAAGCATGCCTGAAAGCGGCACTGGACATTGTAAGCTTTGCATGGACAGGGATAAGAAATAACACACAAGCTCCCAAGTTTCCATTTGCAGTATTAAGCACAGATCCAAGTTAAGTTATACAATTTAAGCAAGTTCAAGATTGAAATACTTCCTGTCAAAATTTCTAACAAGTTATTCAATTTGTACATTTGAATGCAATTTAGATCATCAGCTACATTTTATTTAACAGTGATCAGAATTGAAAACACACATATCACACATGACATAACTTAATATTGTCATTCACACTTCCACATCAATACAGGCTGAGTAAGCATTTCTTACGGTGTTAAGACTAAATATGTTTAGACTAAATGTAATTACCAGGACACAAACTTGGAGCTCCTCACTCAGACACACATGCAGCTTGCCTCCCACAGTGACCACACCTCCTTCTGAGGGACCATAGGCGGACTCCACACTCACTGCCACATAGTGATACAGCTCGCTCGCCCCTACTTTCAGCTCTGTCCGCCCTGATGACTCTCTCAGCTTCTCCTCCCTCCCAGTTCTCTCTTGGGTAAGTGGGTGACAGTCTCTTAAAGTGCAGCCCTGTATTTTGTGATAGCGGCCAGCAAACAATGAACATAGTGGCTGTGCTATAGCAACCCTGCTAGCATTGCAGAATAACAACGAACTGAGGGGAGGATTTTTTTTTTGGGAGGAACTTGCCTTTTCTGTCTCTCCCTTCAGTATATAAACCAGCAGAACGCACACACCGCATTACAGTCATCTATGGGAAAATTACAGTCACCAATTTCCCTCTGATTTGATTGGATAATTTAAAACAGTAACGACTTGAATAGGCTGTAAAATCTGATTATACCAAACAATAACATTATTTTTCTTGGCTTTGTAAACGCAGTACAACATTTACACACTGCAGCCAAACTGAATTCATATCATTCCACTGGATCGCTGCTGATTAAAGGCCAAAGCTTGCAGAGGCTGAACACCTGGTTTGAGGTGGACTTCAAGAGCAGTCTGAGCCGAGCAGCAAATCCATCATCTGCACTGTGTTTAAGTTTCGTACCGTCAGTTGGAAGAGTGCCTTTGGCTTGCACATGTCCTGTTATTTGTTGTTTCTTACCCGTCTTTTTACCGTCTTTAGACCTTTATAGTCAAAAGACCTACATGAAATGTACAGGACAACTTCAAAGCTGACTGTTGAAGGGTTAATCATTGGCAGAAGACATATGCAAAAGTATTAAACTAAGAAATTGCCAGGATATGTCTGTGCTTTCATTGGAAAAAAAAAATGTTATCTATCTATCCATCCATCTGCAGTTCCATGCAGTAATTGTCAAGTTCTAGAATATAAACCAAGGCACGCTCCTATAAATTTAAAATGCTCCAAGACGATTTCAGCCTACTGGCCTTCATCAGGGAGATCAAGGCCAGTAGGCTGAAAAGTGTTGGGGCTCAGTTCTATTAAAACAAGTCATAATCAATAAATGCATTTTAAATTTAAGAGAGTGCCTTGTTCTTTGGGTTTTTTGTGTATTGACGGTCCCTTTACCATTTTTACTGCTTTTCATTACTGGCTGGAGGCCCACGAAGAGCTCCTTGTTATCCTTTGTTCACAAGTTCCATAATGTCTGAATGCAAATTGTGACCAAACACCAACCAACCACCGACCATTCACAGAATCACAGACAAACACATTTGGAATCATAAGTCAAATATGAAATTCATGAACAGTGCTAAATATAAACAGTCCAAACCTGTGCAAATATAGATACCCGAAGGACACTGGGGAAGGTTATATTTCACTGCCGCTGCCATCCGCCTCTTATGCTTTCTCACTTTCCATTAACCTGGTTTCTCTCTCACCTAGCTCCCCATTCCTCCTCATCTCAGAGTTTTTCCGCAGCCACCAAGTCCAATCAATCAAGACCATCCCATTACTACCACCCCTGTCAGTCCCTGAAATCCTCCTCCGTCCTCTTTCTATGCCATATATATCCGGAAATACACACACACGCACAAAATGACCAATCTTCATACAAATATGCTCATGAACTGCACTACATTTCACAGGCGCGTCGTCATGGGGATGTGAATCATAAACAGGCATTGGCAGACGACAGCTCTTGTCCCTTTGCATGACTGTCCATCATAAAAGGGTAGATTGACGGATGAATGGGCGGGGTGAAAAAACAGCTCAATGGTGTGTGGATGGGTGGGTGGGTGCAGAATAGAGGAGTAAATGGGAGGGTGCGTAACTAGATGAATGCATGACTCATGACATCCTCATTCGTTCAACCAATTCACAAATGGCACTTGGAAATTTAATTTATGCCCCGTGATACATTTGAGTGTTTACTTCCTGGTGCTTTAAGCTGTTTAAAATAGTGTTTGAAAATTATTTTTAGTGTATTGAATCATAGGTTAAGTCAACTAGAATAAGAGGGGTTTTCTGAGTGACCAAATCTGCACCCATTATTTTATTCTTAGACACACCAATTTCAAGAAGAAACTCCAATAATAGGTTTCACTCTAGTCAAGTGCTCTTAAAACAAATGAATGGCTAACTAACGGTTAACCATTTCAGGCCATTGTTTGCCACCCAAGAATATTTGACTGTTGACCAACCGACATTCCAAGTTCTGACACGCTGGCTGTGTGCAACATGAAACCCTTACTCGTATTTGTGTCAAACTCTAGGATACGTGTGATTGTTTACACTGAGTATACAGCCTGCTTTGTGTGTCTAAGGCGCTGTGTGTTCGACCCCATCAAGAACAATGTCACGTCTCAAACCTCACACACACATTAGGAAACACATACGGCGCAGTGGTGTGAAGTGGGTGCTGCTGTTTGGCTGTTACATTTAACATTTCAGCTTCTCTCAGTCTCATTTCCTGCGCCTGCTGTATTTGTCTTCCTACCAATGTTTGAAAAAGCCCTGGGCCAGGTGGACGGGGCGACCCGTTAGCCCGAGTCAACACAGCACACAAACTGAAAGGAAAGCCCATTTTCTAAACTGTGACAATCATTTGAAAAATCACTGGTTTGTTTCTTCTTTAAAGCTTTTCTCTAAAGTGTCATTTTTTTCTCCACTTGAGAGTCTTCCATCTCTTTGAGCTGCTCTGCAATACGTTTGTGAAGTTAATTATTAATTACAAGGCATACAAATATTCTCTAAAGCAGTAACACCACATGACAGATAGAAATTGCTTTTTTAAATGTGTCTCAGTGTTGGGTCCACATGCCAAAACAAGTGCTGAGCATTTGAATTTTAAAGCAACTCACTATCAAAGGCATTGTCAACCCATAACCCATATAAGTAAAGTGGAATAATATTAAATCTTGTGCATGTGTCTTGTGGTTTTATCTGAGCCAGGAAGCACCACTTCATGCTTCTAAAGGGCCCCTGACTAACACCCCCATTCAAAGGAGTCTCCATGGTGACTGCACCACTATGCTTTGACATTCTGTGGTTGTTTTGGCTGTTGTGCTAGAGCCGAATTCCTTCATGGATGACCAAGCAACATGTGCCGACATGTGGGCCTGTTTCCACTGCCTGAAAAAAACAATGTCATGAAAGCATGATTCTGAACGGAAAGTGCTTATTTAGTGCGTTTTTGTCAGCTCCACGGCTTTGGACGGAACAGGACTATACTTTGAATCAAGGAACATATGACACAGATACTGGATAATCCTTTACAAGCAAAACAGTTGTAAAGTGCAAAAGCCCTGGAATAACAGGGTTGCGATTAAGTCTTCATTTTCACATTTTATAGAGATGCTCACAAATGATCTTTGGGATTATAAAGCCTCCGCTTAATGACCACGCAATGCAATGTGTTTAAATTTCACAGCATGTGGCTACTGTGGTGCCATTGAAATCAAATCCCAATTAGGTCCTCTCAAAGCAATAAGACTGTTGGCGTGGCTCTGGAATTCTTTTATGGTTGACCAGGCAACTCGAAGCACCATTTTGGCTCTATGTTCAGAAGGCTAACCAGGCAAAACAAGGGGGCTAATAAAACTGTCCACTGATAAGCAGTTAATGCCCCAGAACTAATTACTGCAGTGCCACCACTTTTTCTCTTCAGTGTGAAATACTTTCACACACTTGGACTGCTGATATCTTCTTCTTTGGACCTTGCAGTGACTAAGGAGATAAATATGTTTAAATGTTGTCATTATGTACTTCTTTTATGAGGTGGCCAAATTCCTAGACATGGTGTGCCAGTCATGACTAGAAGTACACTTATTATGGACCATCACTGTCTGAAAATAAATAAAAGTAACCACCTTATCACATAGAAATTTGCTGTATGGGGCCATGTTCTTTAAGGCAAGCCACATTTCATCACTGATGTTGGTCTTCAAATCTTTATTTAAAAACACAAGTAAATATGGGCTATAACCGTAATAGCAAACAGCCTGTAAACAAAGATGAAATTTTGTTACCTAAAGCCCTGTGTGCAAAGTAAGCTCCGAGACTCACAATTGGTTCTCTTGAGACTGGCACTAAAACAAGCTCAGTATCAGTGACATACAGGCCTGGGCAGTTAGCTCCACTGATCGCTCATAATGGTGCTACCGGCTCGCTGCGCCATCTCCCTGTGCAGTCATACACAGCTATGTCAGCTGCAATTATACCGCCAACTGCCACTCGGAGCAATGCACAGAGCTATAAAAACATGGCAGCAATGTTTTCCCACTCTCAACTGCTCTGTTTGAAAGCATTTACTTATCTATTGCATTATTTAAAGGATAATCGTTTCACTTCATTGTCCGAAGTGAATATGGTTTAAGAAAACAGAATTTTCAACTGAATACTAAAAAAGATGTTTACATTACAGCACAGGGCCACAGGTTTGGGCCAAATCTAATTAATAACTGAAAATAATTGAGAATATTTACTATCATAGATAGCAAATAGATTTCTCTGGCCCAAAAGGTAGGATTATTCCTATGACAGAAAGCTATAATGAACCTCTGAATACATTATTCACTTGAACTTCACACTTGTCAGTAACATTTGTCCACATGTGCTTTGCCGAGAGGAGTTTACCTGTTATTGTTGCTGCAATCACTGAATACAAGCGTCACTCAACTAAATCATTTCCAACTTTCTCATTGTGACTCTTCACCAACACTTGGTTTTAGTGCAGTGCATCTGTGTGGGATCTTAAATGTGGGCTGTTGTTGTGTCTTGTTAACAGAGTCTTGTACGTTTTTATTTGCCATGACGGCAAACAAAACAGTCTAATAGAGGTGACAGCTGGGGAAACACCATTAAAACCAAAGTGCTGAAGGAGCACTTTGAATGTCAGTCCTCTGAATGTTACAGCCGCTGGCCACATTATGGATTCATATTCTTTAAAAATACATGTACATTTAAGGATATGAGCTCTTTCTTTACACACACTCATTTTGACTATTGCAAATGGTGCCTTCCAATGCCAACATGCCTCCTTAGAGGACATTCACAAATGTGTGTACATCTGTGCAGACAGCAGGACATGACTTCAAAATGACCTACAAATATTACCTTTTACTTTGAACCATTTTACTTCCAAATGGCATAACACACACAAAAACAAAAAGATACCGACGCCAGTAATAAACCAAATAATATATTTGAAAATTAATTCATTCAGTTTTTTTGTATTTATTTTTCTATCATGTGCTTGAACAAGAAAATGCTGCTTCAGCCATGATGTGCGAGTCAGTGGAGCAAAACAGCCAAATGTAGACAGTTAGGCCTGTCACAGTAACACATTTTAAAGTGCGACATATTTCTGAAGTAAATATAGACGATAAATGATAATAATGAAACCAAACCATAAAGCAGAATTCTCCACAAAAAAGTATTCTACAAGTTCAATCTTGTTAAAAAAAATATGGGCTGCAATAAATAAATAAATAGCAAAATGCAACACTTAAGTAATTTGTTTATAATTTCATAGTTCATAATTCAACCTTCTTCCAATCAAATAAAAAAATAAACCAAAAATGTCCCACTAGTACAAAAAAAGGTTTACACGATAAATCCTGACCCCCAAAAATTATTGTTCCATCTGTCATGTATTGAACGATAAGTCAGAATAGTAATTATCGCAATAGGCCAATAGGCACGGAAACATGGAGTATGCCTCATAGTCTGTTTTAGCACCACACGCACCGAGGCAGTGGTGGGAGAGGTAGCTAGTGAGTGAGTGAGCGTGTGCCTAAGGATCCAAGGCTCATCTCCTGCTGTGATAAAGTAGGCTTACTACAACATGTACACACTTTACACTACTTCAAAGCCGTCTAAAACACTTTTCATTTAAAAGTTTGTGAAGGTCAGGCAGCATAAGGGTTGATTTAATGCATTTTGCCTCCCAACCAAGCCAGATTGTGTTGCTTGTTTTAGTTTGTTGGGCACTTTGTCTTTGGCTTCTGCCCCCAGACCACAATGCTGCCATGTCATTGGTTTGATCCGTCCGAATCATAAGTGGATTCAAATTAGTGGTAGTGGGTCAAGATGAATTCCAGTGAGTTTAAGAACTCTGCTGCCAATGCCTTTAACTGTGGCACCAGTGTGTATGATTCAACAATATATTTAATTTAGTATGCCTCTTAAGTAAGCCATTAAGTAATTGGGGTAAATATTGTGCACTTAGGCCAGAATTTACTTAGCTAAAGAAAATAGCTTAATAATGTCTAGATGAAGTTGACAGTCACCTTGAATAGCTGAACGTAACCTTCCTCCCGCACTAATTTAAAGCTCTTACACATGGAGGCAGCCCTTTTCTGCTAAAGACCTGAAGTGTCTTCTTAGGAGAGATGCACTGTTGACTCCTTTGATGCATAAATAAACAAACAGATGTTACTGCTGGCAAAACAAGTACACAAGCAGCTGCCATACACACTGGTTTAGTTGTATATGTTATAGGAGTATAAACTGTGCATTATCATTTTACACAGAGAACACCTGTATGATCAAAAGGGTCTGGAAGGGGAGAAAAAGACAAGCATGCAACCCATGGCATATGATCATCCGGGGTAAATATGACAAATTAGACGGGTGGTCTTGGTGAACTACAGTGCTGGTCTTTGTGGACTGCTGAATACGCTTGCGCTTTTTTCAATTATTTTATTTGTTTCAGTCAAGATGTCACCACGAGGACTGCAACTAATCATTATTCTGCAATAGATTAATCTAACCATTAGTTGTTTAGATTGTGAATGGCCCGTGAATGAGATTTTCACTCAATTAGACCCAGATCAAGCTAAAGTGATGCTACTTGAAGCCAGACAAAATCAGTTTTTCATCACTAAATGCATACTTCCTATCATTTTGATGCCATCGCTGCTGTGTACTTAATAAAACTTTTCTCTAGGCACACGGCATGGACTATATCTACAGTCCAGAAAACGATTATTTGATAATGATCAATTAGCTGACGATTATTTCAATCGTTGTTTAGTAGTGATTAACAGGAGTGAACTCTTCAGTCTGCTATTTTTACAGTCTCTGCAGGACAGAGCCAGTCACACAATGTATCTCTCACCTCTTTGTTATTACATCTGTCTAACCACAGTGAAGGTTGATAAAGTGCTGCACATCCAGAACAATACGCAAACAGATAATGCAGATATATCTCCACAACAAAAAGACAAGACAGCTTTACTTACTGTGGCTGATGTGAGAAGTTCTTATTCAGGACTAAATCTCTTTTGGGTCAATTATGACAACCTGTGATCAGTTGGAGTCATGGAGAGAACTGAACTTCTGAGCTACTGTAATTTTTATACATATCCCTTGAGCCTTTCTAGAGTCACAGCATACACACAACACGAGTCAGACTGTTAGAAGAACTCACACATATTCAGCCCCCTAAGTGTACTCCATTTGTGCGTGCATGCTGCGGTGTCAGGCCAAACTTATGTGCAAAGAAATTGACAGTATGGTTCAAAAGCAAACAGACTGCAGAATGTTTCTGCAGCTTCCTGAGAAAGAAAGCATGTTCTGTGCAGAGGATATGTGCTAAAGAGCGCATGAGGCCTTTGTACACACATAACACACACACAAAGCCAGGGTGGTCAACTGCAGGATGCCTGCATTTACATCACTGATGACAGTACAGAGCAGAGTTCAATACAAAAGAATAGAGTCAGCTATGGAGTGCTGAGATGGTATTGGTCTAAATCCACTGGAGGTCCCATGGAAATGGATGGCCTTCTAAGCCTCCTCTATCAGCTGCAGACACAGAAGAATGGCACCCGTGGGAGCACTCAAAAACCTCCAAATTACCAATTACTTAACAGCTGAGTCCTTGATTTGTTTGGGCTATATGGGAGGCTGATGCTGAGCATGTTACAAAAATAATAGACAAAAAGATAAGGAATCTCATTTCGAAAGCTTTGTAACTTCACAATCCCTGATTTCATGTAAGCCTGAACATGGACTGAATAGATATGAGGGCTTCAAAGGTCAGATTGCAACTCTCAATAGTGTACAAAAACAGAGCTTGTGGACATAAGTGCAGGACATAAGACTAAGTGCTGGCTATAGTATAAGGCAACTTGTGTGAACTTAACTTTAGGTTTTCAAAAAGCAAATGCTGACTAATAGACATGATGATTTCTATTATAGCATAAAAAGCAGAAGACTGTGTTCTTAACTCTTCCAAACAAACAACAGCCCTGTTACTAAAATAGCTGGCACCAATTAGAGCCATACACCCAAAACGTAATTTTCCCTCTCATCTCTCTCACTCATCAATTTTTTTTTTGTCTTGTCCCTCGGTCAAAGGAGACATACCCAGACCACGGCAGGCTGTCAAACGTCTCCATGGCAAAGCAGACGTGAGAGGAATCAAGAGGAGCTGGGCAAAAACATCCCTGGTACGCTCTTCACCTCTAAAGAGGTTAACCTTATTTAGGCTGGCTGTTCCAATCACCCACACACAAGGCAGAAGAGAAAGTGATGGAGTGTAGTGGGGTACAGCTTCTAGGGGTGCATGGAATTAAAGTTGTATTCAATCAAGAGGCAAAAGTAACTAAACAGATTTGAGAGACTGACCTCCAAATACGAGTTCACTTGGAGGCATTTTCTATCAATTTAAGGAGTTTCACTTGATGCTTAAAATACTCCCTAAAGCCATGAAATATAGTCTGTAAGCTGGTTATTACAGGGGACATTCTCACTGAGGCTTCCTGGAGCTCAGCCTGCCCTGGCTTGGCTTTAAAATGCACCTGTTCAGTTTTGAAGCCAGAGGAATGAGCCTTGTGGGGCTTCGACAAATGTGAGCTCCTTGGTGCTGTTTGGCACCGGGAGAAGGACAGGACAGCCGCGGTACAAGAACGGGCTGAATGCAAGATGTTAGCTCTGGGGTACGATAGAGCAGGGCATATAGTCTACAGAGTAGGCAATGGTTTAGATAAGTAGCCCAGCGAGCCCGTTAATAACGCAGCCAGAGCCTAAAAATATCCTCGACCACGGCTACCTTTTCAAACGCTGCTACTGCAAATCACAGCGTAGGTATTGCCAACAGAAGCCCCGCAAAACAAACCCGGATGTACCGGGCCATCAAGCTTCCCAATTCATGCTAGTCTACATAAAAGACCTAAACGCTTAGCACAATTCAACCGCTGCTTCCGTCTGTCGTTTATATTCTAAAATGTCTCTGCGCGCGAAGCACTTTCCACGCACCAAAGAGGGACGTTTAACACCCGTGGCACGCTAATGCACCAGGTTCGCCAGACAAAAACAAGTCAGGTTAATTAAAGACTATACTGACCGTAAAATCTCCAGTTGTCCGCTATTTCCCTTCACGTCAGGCTAAAATCCTCTTCTCTCGTAAAGGAAACTGGTGGCGGAGGTGGCGACAGTGGAGAGATTCTCGTTCCCTTTTGCACCGCGGACAAATATAGGTTCTCTGCGCGGTGTCAAATCTCCTGTATTCGCCCCTTGGCTGGCGACAGGCTGTCTTTTGGTGCTCCAAAGTTAGCTGGTAAGTAGTCACATCGGCATTCTGTATAGCGGTACAGCCACCACTGAACTCAACATAGCGGGTTGTCAGAGTGGAGCAGGACAGTGGAGACGCCAGTAGTGCGCCCACTTCCAGCCATTCGCTAAGTCGCTTTGAAAGGGCACCGCTTCTTCGCCTTCCCAATAGTCAGACTATGTAGACTCCAACTAACAAAGCACACGTCCGTATACTCCAGTGGTCCTCTTCTCTAATGTCCGCCACTGAGCCTGAAGGATGAATTTCCACTCGGAGGAGTGGAAAGAGAGAGATAGGAGGGGTCGGCCTGAATACTCCACCCCCAAAGTAACAGCCAGCCCCCCGTTTTTTTTCCAAACCCTTCCCTTTCATTCACTATATTTGTAGCCTTAGTAGTGTCCTCCCCTGATGTCTTCTAGGTCTACACTGTCTCCCAACTTTATGCTACATTCAGTGTATTCATATCAAATAGCAGCCTTTTTCTAGTCCACGAGGGTTTTACCCCGTTGGTGTCAGTGTCCCTAAGGGCACGTGGTCTAATCAAAAGCAAATAAATCAATATGTTTACTCAACACCTCCTCCCATAGAATTATGATGATGGCATCGATCCAGACCGACAATGATCATCTTGCCGGTTTTGTCAATGCTGTTTATGGCGTGCAGTGAGACGGTATGGACCGTCAGATTCATGATATGAAGGAAAACCATATGGCTACATTTGAACTAATAGCTTATGAACCATTGACTACTGAGCTGCATACACATTACATTTCTCTAGAGATAGAGAGATGTAAAATATGATGTTTTGGTTAGATGGATATGCTATTGTCAGGGACATCAGGTGTGAAACATAATATCCTGAATACTTGTTGCTAACATGAAAGAAAATATACATTTTGACCATCTTTATTAGTAACATATTAATAAGATATAGCCCATCCTGATTAAGCAAACAATACCTCACTAGATACAGTTGGTGCATTCTAGAATGAATAAAACAATGAATACAAAATAAACCCAAAAAGTTGACAAATACACAATCTTTAAGAGCTACTCATGTACAGGTCAGATACTCAAATGTGCTAATGTCACGGAGCATTAGTGAGTGTAGGTGAGTACAAGCATCACAGAGTTGTTCTAGGAGCTATAAGCCATAGCCTCGCTGTGAAAGAGGGTCATTGTAAATGCTTAATGGATTACATTTGTATAGCTGTCTTCTTCCAAGAGCCCAGCAGAGTACATCATTGTGCACTTATTTATCTGTTCTCACACAAACACACTGTTAATGGCCCAGCTGCCATGCAAAGTGCTGACCTGTTCATCACAAGAAAACACATGGCATTGGGGTGTATTCTGTTTCCTTTTAAACTAATGAATTAGTCACCCTGAACTTGAACTAATTCATTTGAATGATTTATTCCCCATCACCAGTGAGATGAATGTAGTGTAAGCATAAGTAAGTCAGAATAATTCAAATGTAAAACCTCTCTTCACCCATTTGTATCTCAATTTCATTTTGGTGGGATTTAATCACAGGGTAAATTGTATAAAATCCACTACCTAAAATAGGGTATGAGGATAAGTTCAAAAGGATGGGTTAAATGCAGGGGACAAGTTAGCTTAAGTTAGTTGGGGTTTAAAATAAAAATGCACACATGATGTATAACTTAACGGTGCACTGTATAACTTTACTAGGATGCAGCATTTGGTTGTCTCTATGTTATTGCTTTGCCTATGGCCTTAATGAACATAAAACAATGAAGTTTGTTTTATTGCAAAAAAATAAATAAATAAATAAAGGTGATGGACTCTCCATATGAAAAGTTCCATAGTGCACCTTTAGGGTCACATCTGAGGCCTATGTGTGATGTCAAATGGCGATTTTAGAAAAATAATGCAAATGTATAAAAAAAAAAACAAAAAAAAAAACAAACAAACCTCTAGCTCTTTGTTTTCTATTTCATTTGGAAAAAGACTGTATCATTCCAATCCAAGCCATAATTAGAGCTTTCTGAAACTTGCAGTATGCCCATGTTCCCACAGTCGGCCTAATCAAAGTCGGTTGCATATGGAGGATGGTTGACAACTGCGTATTAAACCAAACACTGTTTTCTTTCACACAATTTGGGATATTATAACCAACTATATATTGGCTGTAAATTGTTCTATCCACTATCCCCTGAAAGCATTGAATAAACTCATATTTAAACTGAAACCTTTAAAATAGTAAATACACAATTCACTGCAGCAAATTGAATCCCTACATTCCACCTGACCCCTGTCTTTGAGATTTTACCACAGAGGTCACTGAAGTGTCTCTGTGACACTAACCATACGTCCACCATAATGGACTACCAGTCTATAGCTGTTCACCGCAGCTCTCAAACAGCTCTTCAATGTCTTATTGTTAGAGAAGGACATGCCGTGGTGTGTACTGCTCCTAACATCTTCAGACAGGCCAGGCTTTCCTTGAGAGGGTCGGTGTTTCAATATTCATGAATGTACATGACAGAAGTGTGAATGAGAGTTGAGGCTGAAGTAAACCTACAGCATACTGGGAGACAGTTGAGATGGGGGAGTGCAAGCCTGGGAGCCTGAGCCTTTAAAGAAAGAGGCTCAGGCTTGATATTGAGTTTGGCAAATACCAAGAAAGTATGCACGACACAGAGCAAATCCTAAAAGGGAAGTGCGGATATCATTACAAAATATTATAGAGAAAGACAAGGTGAAAATGCCCTACATGCTGCTGAAACTGAGAGCTGATACAGGAAATCAATGCTTTGAAAATAATGGACACTTGTAATTGAAGTTGAAGTATTATAAGTAAATAGCAACTAAATCTCCTGAAAATCTGATGCAATGTCTACATTGCAACAATGCTGTCTAGCTGTACAACCGTAACAGAACCCTATCTATGTTGACATCAAGAGAATATGTATGTAATGGACAATTTTTGCTCAAATACACGGGAAAAAGGGGGTACAGGCCCTTTAAGTTCATAAACACACATGTGGAGGAGGGCACGGATGTTGCGCACTGCCGGATCATGCATGCGATGACAAATGTGCGAGTCATTTACATGCACACACTATTAAGACAGGCTAAGAAATGACTAGCTTCAACTCCAGCTGTTGCTTTATCTGGCAGTATGAACGCGAGGGTAGGGAGGCGAGTGAGCCCGGGCCCGTCCGTGTAACTGTATCTAATGAAAAGTGACAACTCCCTTCTCCCGGAGAGCCTTCCTGTTTTGCTAGGTTTCAAATCCTATTTGCCTGTCCCCACCACCACTGCTGCCACCACTGCTGCTCAGCTTTCATTCTGTCTTCTCATCGCTGTTCTTACTTTGTCTGTACTCTCCCATATTTTCGAAAGAAGCTACTGTCTATACGGTCTTATTATATTTTGAATTCCGTAATTGTCCCACGGGGTAGAGAGAACTGGTGTGTTTTGAAGGAGTAATAATGTGGAAAATTTTACAAAATGACATATGGTGTGGAAGCAGTGGAAAGCTAGGCACGACTTGAAAGCTAAGACAAAAATGAATATTGAGTGGCAGGTATTTACATCTTGTCAGATTATGTGTCGTGGATGGAAGTTTGCACCATGCTCACGGATATTGCAGTGGCTTTATCTACAGTGAAGATGAAGTGATCTTGTTTGTGATAAGATGACTCCCTGTGTCACTGTATCTTCGGGAGTGTTTTCCTGTCCCGTGCCCATTAAAGCATCACTTAAATTGGCAGTGCAGGGTACAGTATGTGGGTTAGGGTGCCGGCCTCCTTGTTAATATTTCATCTCTGTGCTTGCTAGAAAGAAATGGGGCAGAGAAGCGGAGAAAGCCTAATGTGTACTCCAAATGATGGGGGAAGTGTGCACTGCTTTATACTGTATGGCTCCTCGAGGATGCATTAGATTCACCCTTTTCAATGTGTTTCTGTCCTAACACTTCTTCATGGCTCTTTATAGTCAAAGGGCCGCTGCGAACTGAGCAAATCATAGTATAGAACAACGGTGCTCCAATTATACTGTCATCATTTCTTCTTATTAACCTTGCAGCATAGGCCCAAGTTGCTATCCTCACCAGTGGTGGAACTTAACAAAGTAAAAGCAGTAAAGTACTGTGCTTAAGTAAAGTACAGAGACCTAAATGTTTTACTTAAGTCAAATTTTAAAGTGGATGCTTTTTACTTTTACTTCACTACATTTGAGAGCAGGTATCTGTACTTTCTACTCCACTACATTTTTGAACAGGACTGCAAAGTAAAAGTATTTTTTATCATTGTCTGAGACCCGCTGAAAAGCCTGAGGGGGTTATTTTTAACACGTTCATAGTCTGAGCGAACGAGAATATACAAATAAAAACAGATAGAATAAAAAATATAATAATTCAAATGTTTCTGTTGAACAAAATTCAGCACAAATCTTTATCTAAATCACTACATTTGAAGCTTTATAAGATGTCAAAATCTGCACAAAATACCTTTTACTTTTTACTCTTTAAGTAAATTAGTTAGTAGTAGATTTTTTCATATGATACTTTTACTTTGACTTTTGAGTATTTCTCTGCTCCGGAATCTGTACTTTTACTTAAGTAACAAAGTTGAGTACTTCTTCCACCGGGTCCCGGGTTTGATTCCTGAGCCAGGTGGGGCCTCATTCATGGATTTTGCATGTTCTCCTCATATCTTTGCATTGCATCTACAAAAGAGAAGTTGGGTATTTCAGATATTAGAATATGCACATAATGTTTTCTAAAGCATTCAGTCGTAACATGTTATTCCCATCACACAAACCCTCCCTATTCCCAAATAAGCAGGATGTGGGAATTTTATTAAAGAAATTATTGAACATTGTGCAACCAAGCTTTTCCTTTTCGGCGTTTTCTCCTGAAATTATGAATGCCTCCTGGCTGCAACAGGTCTATTAGCAGAGTGAGTTGACTTTGTGAAGTGATTGACAATAGTGCTTTAAGAGCCATTATGAAAGAAAAACTCTATACAGTGTTAATTGCAGTCCATTTACCTTTTAGTGCATTAATCATAGCTCACAAAGGGGTGTGCTGTACTTCAGGTATCATGGAAAGTGTTATCTAGAAGTTTCACATGTAGAACTTTTGTGAATTCAAGGACAAATAATAATACAACAATAGCAAGCAGGCATCACAAGGTCATGCCAAAATAACACACGCATGTCTGTGACTAGAAACTGCATTGTAAAAGTGTTGGTAAAGTCCTTCCTTTTTCTACTAAAACACAGTTCTTGTTCTTAAACCATTTCTGTTTTATTGCACAAATCCCTATAGTCACAGATAATTATACAGGTAAAGCATAGGCAAAATAAAAATAAGTAAATAAATAAATAAAAAAGTTGTGGCATTTCTGAGATTAAAACCAAGTATTTCACCATGGCTTAACTAAGGGAAAGTGCAGTCTGGCAAAATATAATTTGCAAAATATATTTTTTTCTGTTTTTGATTTATGAGGAACTGTGTTTATCTCCAGAATTGGGAAAGGGTAATTGCAGTAATCATTGTGAATCATCATATTGTCACAGTGTACTGACTGAGGTTAAATTGCAAGATTAGAATTATGGTTGTTCTGAGAAATGAACACACATCATGGATAACCTCGTTTGTCATTCCTGCAGTTTTAACTTTAATTAGAAGAAGATAAAAAAGATTCGGGACATCAGGCTGTCAAAGTGTTTGCTCTGTGCTACAGTGACCCCAAAATTCACGTTTTAAACATTGAAGTCTGAGAGGAGTTGGTATATTTAAGATAAAGCCATATTATAGCCAGTTACGGGAAAAGATATGGATTCAGAGGGAAGAGAGGACGTGAGGCACCTCTTGAAGATATGTGTTACAGGCCTGTGGTACCAGATAAGTACAGTGTTTTAGCGGGATAAAGTGACCACGCAGTCTGACTAATGATTTTTAAAAACATATATGGTCAGTGTTGGAGAGCAGAGATATCACTGTATCCATCTGAGCATTTGGTGTTTTTATTGCCGGCTGATAGACAGTTTTGGAGAAATTGGTCCATGCTTGAATAATTCATGTTTGGTTTCCCTAGTTACCAAAAAGTTCAGTCTCCAAAGTCGGGACAGGAGAAAGCGCCAGTGTTTTGCATGCAAAACTGTATATTGGCATCCATCCATCTTGAGTTGTGAGGGCAGAAGGGGAGAAGCTTTACTTGCATCCTCCAGCAAACAAGTTATGCTAAATTCTACTATATATAATTGACACACTGCATTTTAGTAGATTGACTGAACATTGCGAAAAAGTACTGTTTATGCCGGTTTCCTATGCCTTAGATAATAGATATTGACTAATGCCGCAATAGTTGATCCATGCAAAGTATGTGTTTAGCTCCAGATTAACACCATTGTAGGGAACATGGAGCAATGTACAAGTGTTTTCAAGATTATATGTAGGAAAAGCAGATTTGAATGTGTGTTGCATAAATCTTACAGTTGCAGTTTATGGAAAGACTAGTTGGTATAGTAATGAGCTTTTAGGAGGTTTTCAAGTCTGCCTTAATTGTAACTCAGAAGATTGGGAAAGATGGAGGGTGGTTATCACTTCTTCCTTACAGCACTGAGATCTTGTGTGTTCCAGTCCCAGACCAACTGGGGCCTTTCTGTATGGAGTTGGCATGTTCTACCTCCTGCTCCAGTTTCCATTGCCACTGAATACATGAACAATAGTGTGGGTCCTGCCTCCCCTGTAAGACCTTTCTGAATAAATAAAGGCTCATTTTCTAAAGAGAATATGACACAAATTCTACTCAAAATGAACCATTTCAATTAAAATCAAAGAGCCTGGACACACATACGCACACAAACTTTACCTGTAGAAGACGTGTAGTCTGTGACCCTGTCCGTGTTACACTGGGTGTGGTTGACAGGCAGGTTAACCCATCAAAGAAATGCATGACCTGTTAAACAAACATGGTGGCTAACGAGTAAAAAAGAAAAAAAACAGCATAAACATCCCCAAACTTCTGATCAGCAGTGAGAGAAGGTCAGTTCTGAATGACATGAGATCTGTCAAAAGGAAATGTACTCCGCATTTGAAAGATGCCCTAAAATGAATTGTATTATTCGATTTTTTTCTGTTTTTTTTAATTAAATGTAAATCTAGGGCTGTCTATTATTTGTACATTTAATTTGCATGAGCTTATTATTTAGTATTAATTCACTTTCACTTGCTTTTTTATACTTATATAATAGTATAGTCACTAACACCTACCTCCCCCTGTATTGCAAGATGATGATTTATGATTGTACCTCTGACACACATACCTTCACTGCACATTCCTGGCAAACCATATACCGCTTCTAAAAATACTGTAATGATAACCTACCTCTCCCCTGACACTTTATCCCCAGCCCATTAGACTTTATTTGCCTAGACCTGTTAAAATGCTGCTGTGTTGAGCTCCAAACAAGGGATCCACGCAGTCCACTGGCCTGTCAGGGAAGGATCTTGTAAAGCAGATAAGTAACTGGGCAGTGGTCTTTTGAATTGAACAGGGGTCCTTTGGTCTAATTAGCTAATTCAAGACCCGCAGAGCAAGCCGTCTTTGACAGATGAGACAATGGCTATAAATGTCACTGCTTAATATTGCCCACCCCATTGTCCTACAGAGCACATGCACATAAACACTGTGTGTATGTAGAGAGTCTGATCACACAACACAACTATTTACAGCATATACAGTGGATATGCTGGATACCCTGAGTGTACAATTCTCCAAATGTCATTATTCCTGATTATAGGAGTCGAATATGGGACACGTCCGGTAGGTGCGTTATTATTCCTTTATTCTTCATAAATGATACAAGGCAGAAGAATTAAACATTCATTTTGTCCATAGTTTTGAATGGTTTTTTTTCACCCCTGGCATTGGCTGAAAACATTCTATTGTTGTTTGAACTATTTGATCTTGCATATTTTAGTAAAAATAAACTTAAGCTTAAAATTTTCTTGGAGCAGTAGTGGACTGTTTGCCTAGGATCCAGAATACACACTTCTTCAATACTTTATGAAGATGGGAGTCTGGTCACCGGTGAATCTACCTGTTTTCAAATGGTCACGATTGACAAGTGGATCGGGGACGGACATGGTCCATCCAAATTGGAAAAAATAAAGGAAAAATATATCACAGGGGGCTGAAAAAACATCAGGGATTTCTGCAAAATCAGTAAGCAAAGCACTAAACTCCGTTAATCTGAGGTGAGATATTTGTAAATCATAGTTGACCAATGAGTGTCTTTGTTTCACACATGTCATTGAGAAAAACTAATCTGATTGCACAATCACGTTTGGCTGGGCTTGAGACGCAACAGAGGACGTGAGGACCAGACTGACATCTGTATAAATACAGAGAAATGTCATTCTGGATTTGCCAGGCAAATGGACTGCATTATATTGTCCTACATTATGTGGTACTGTTGTCTTTTTGCATGGCTAATTTTCTCAGAAAATATTAAAAGTAATTTCTAATTCAGTCAGGGACATTATATAGCAATTTAAAATCCAATTATGCATTTGCCTGTATAGTTTCGATTCATGAATCTGACAAAGTCTGCATATCAAAGATAACAAATAAATGCGATTTTTGATAGAGGCATTCCCTTGTGAACCACAATAAAACTGCAAAATACACAGTGTTTTCCTTCCAACACCTGTTGACAGATCAATAACCATTTGTAGATGGAATAGGCTCCCAGACCCCCAACCTAATTATACTCTATATATAGAATACTGGGGGTAGTCTCATTCAATATCTGTCTTTATGTGTGCAAACTTTACTGTACTTTGCTCCACCCCATTATCTCCTGCATTCGTATTCTTACTCCCGTCTCCACTGGTCTCTATCCATCCCTATGCCCTCCAGGCAAGTCGCTCAAGGTATTTAGTGAATTACAGCCCAACATGCAAAGTCACGCCATCGATCCATTGTTCTTGGCCGAGGAGGTGTCCTATCTGAAAATCTGCCTCTCTCCCTCAGGCGATTGTGGCTGAAGGAATGTGAAGACAGCTCAAAGTGGGATTGGGTTCTCCAGGGCAGACACAGATCAGAGGCAAACAGAGGGACAGTGAGGCTGTACAATTAACAGTTTCACATGTCGCATAATGGATCAGGTACACAGGCCAGGAGGGGCTGACAGGGTGAGAGGGATAATTGGATTTGCAGGGTGCGGTGCGTTCTGTGGAAGAGTTTACCTTATATACTTGAAATTATTTTGGATCCACGTATGAATTTTCAGATGTCTAGATAGCGAACAAAAGGAGAATGCTGGATTTTTACATTTTTTTTTAAACGCAAGTTGACCTGTAACCACTGCCTTTGACCTCTTTTTGCAGTGATATCGGTGTTGACAGTCAGGTTTTAAATGTGTTAGCAAGTAGCCACTAATTTATTGTTGATGAGTAGAATCATTTGCTGTCACGGTAGGGCTAACAACAACTAGCATGCTAGCGTGCACTTTCTGATTATCAAACAATAATACGCTTTATGATTAGATGCAGATAGCACGCAGGTGACATATTTTGACCTCAAGAGCTGCTTATACTATATATCTGTACTGGGGAAAATGTTGCCTTTCCTCTTTTTGCCCCTTTAATCGTCTTTTTCATGGTCCATATTGTAATCTTCTTCAGTTCATTCCCCCTACTCTACCTTAAGGCAGCGGTCTCCTTTGGCTCTTATCTCAGGCCAGGTAGCGTTTACAGTTTTAAGGTGGACTGCTCACAAAGGTGGGGTGTGACCAAGTGCCTATCTCTGTCTCCTGTAACTCAGCCCATTGCCTTAAGGGTATATACTGAAAGGCCAAAATCCTATTGAATTCAGTAGTTACTTTCTAAATGAAATTAAGCACCAAACAAAAGAGTCAATTGGTGCATGATGCCCTGGTTTATTGGGACCACTTACTCCAGGATGAAATACATGCTGGATAGAATTAGGAATGCCTCTCATTGTAAATGTTTAGAGAAGGTCTAGTGAATGAACACAGACATGCTGAGTGTGAGGGAAAGGATGCAGAAAATACATGGCCACTGAAATGCAACGGTGGTCCATGATCAACCACAAAAGAAAATCATTATTGTAATTTTAATTTGAACAGCACCCTCTATAAAGTGTTTGGAAGTCTTTCTGTAACAGCAACACATAAGGGGGATGCGGCAGTAGCTTGGCAGATCTCTTGTGAATCGTCCCTTATTGGCCTGAAAGAGCCCGAGGAGCAGAGTTTATGTAGAAAATAATAACGGGTGACCCAGATACAGAGAGAACAGACCATAATAAAGTCAGGTCTAAAAAACGTTGCTACAGGCACAGGGAGAGGAGAAAAAAGACACTGGCTGTATTTTTAGATAAGACTCCAAGTTCATCTGGTGCTTTATGTAACATACAGTACTCATGCCTCTTCGGGGTATACACATCGCATTCAGTCCATACAGTGAGGAGGCTGCGTCATACATTTCCATGCCATTATGTCCAACCTGCAGTTTGAGAGAGCTACAGCTCATGGGTAAGAAGTATACATTTAATTATAGCCACACAATTGCTAGTGGCATGTGTGTCAAAATAAAATTGAGTTCATGAATGTAAAGACCCTATAGACCCCATTTTGCCATCCAAATGCTTTAACCACATGCACATATCTGAAATAAGAAACATACACAGTGTCCTCCATTATTGTCAAGCCTATTGTGTGGTGATTTATAGATGTTCTCTAGCAGTGATTAACCTGTTCATTCAAGTTTTTCAGGCCACTGGAACTTTTATCATAGTGTTCCATAAAACGAGATTAAACATTTGAGCATTGTGTTTGTTTATTATTCATTTTCATTGGTGTTCATAATTTCAGCAAACATATTCAAAATGATTCACAAGGGCAGGTTTTACATCTTCATTTGCTCATATTCGAAAGGGTATCAAAGTAGTTCAAGTGTATCTGAGCAACGCGAAAGAATTACTCAGGAAAAAAGAAGAAATTGGAGCCCATTACTGAGAATTTTGGGGTTAAGCGTCGCCTTATTTGGCTATTTTCAGTGATATTCCAGTCCAGGCTTGAGTGTGAGCTGCTGTAGCTTGTCTTTGTAAAGCTTTTGTTGGGCCAGTCCAGGTCGCGGCTGTTTGATTCAGCCCACTGTATACTGAGTGGGTTTAACAAAGAGTGGACGGCCCATGCCTCTGTTTGCCTATGTGCATACAGATTACCCCGTGCGCACTCTCCAAACCACTATTTGCTGGAGACGTGGAGAACAATCTTGTGAGTTGTTGAGGCGTGGGTGGAGGTAAAAAAAATAACAAAGCGCTGCTTGCTCAGACCAATAAATGCAAGTGCTATTTATATGATTTGAATAGGCATACGGAAACAGAACTCTTTTAAAATTGGAAATGGTTAATTGAACGCACCAAAGGATATAATGAATAAAGTATGGGGGATATGGCCCGCGAGTACGAGTCCTCCACTCCTGCTTCATTATCACATTTAAAAGTGGGCCTTTCCTGAATTAGGGAGTGAGCTAAATGACCCGTGGTTACGCCAGGGAAGTAAACAGTGGCTGAAATGATTCTGAAAAGGCTTCGTGACAGGACCTGCCCTGCTGCGAGCGTGAGCCAGGGCACAGAGCACTGTGTGTGGGGTTTGTTTGTGTTTGCACTGGCTCTCCCTGTGTGGGAACGCGTTTAGGTAGGAATCACAGCTATGTGGAGGGTACCAGCCCCACCTCCATCAATGTGTCCTGTGTGAGGAAGGGCTCTACCGTTGACATGAATGATGGGTTATGATGCTTCAACTTTTAGATTGAAACATATGTGCTGAAACGTGAAACAATGATATAAGCTCATCATAATTGATTCAAATGTAAGCGGTGAGAAAAACAGGACATTGTGCATTTTCAACAGATTTTGTATTTGTTAATGTGTTTAAATGTGTTAATTTCACGCATTTAGTTATGTATTTATTCATATACTTTACTATATTTGCAAGCAGTTCAAAGATTTACTGAATGTATTGAAAAAACTACCTTTTTGTGAACAGAACATTTGATCAGAATAGACTTTTTGTGCAGCTTTACACGTTTTGTAAATAACAATGGTGACTTCAGTCAGTTCAAATAGCCTCAAATACAAACAAATCCTAATTGTGTGATTGACCTTTCAGTCCTTTACTCAGGCGTGAAATCATTTAAAGGAAACATTGTGTTATATCCCCTCGGAGGCACAGTGCAGTTTTGTGAGTGATCGTGACCTTGGTTCACTTGTGACTCTGCCGCACACAGCCCTAACAGCAACTCGCTAATCACGATTTTTCTTTTTGTACCTGAAGCTAAACTTGACATTATGCCGAAATTTAGTACTGTGGTATCAGATACATATTCTGAGACGACCATATCTCCAACTATCCCAGACCCCATTTATAAAATACTCAACAGAGAAACACTGGAGGCCCTTTGAGTGTTTACAGCTATGACTCTCAATACGGCATCAGATAGCACAGGCCAGTCTGCTCCATGTGCACTGGCTGTAGACAGAAACATGGCCTAAGGCAGGGGCCAGATTTGATCATCTCAAAATGCCAGCTCTCTCACTCTCTCTTGACATTTTTAAAGATATTTTTGGGCGCCTGAGCTGAGACGGCAAGCGGACAGGAAACAGAAAAGACAGAAAGGATGACACGGACTTAAGGTTTGAGCTCCTCCAACACAACACTTCTCCAGGTGACTGCCCTAACAATTCAGAGCTACAGCAGCTACAAAGCAGCTAAAGAAAGTGGATTTTTTAACTCCCTGTCTGATTTTCTGAGCTTGGAAACAGCAGTAGAGTAGAGATTTTCATTTGATTTTCAGTATAACATGTTGTAATATATCATTATAAAGAAAACTGAGATAATAAAATAAACATGTATATTTAAATCATGCATTGGCAGTTTATTCTGTTTATGGCATGAATGTGGGAAAATGCAGACAACCTGGTGACACGAGCCATACAGACTCCAGTCTTTTGTTGACCAGTCTGGAAATCAAACCCTAAATCTCTGATTATTATCAGGTATATCAGATCACAACATTCTTTCTTTGTGTAAAGAGAATACTTGAAAGTGATATTTTCCAACCTTGTAATTAAGACATTTTTTGTACTTTCATTTGAATGGATTTTCACAAATAATGGGGAGAAAACAAGGCTGAATTGAGATGGTGGAGAAAAGCCATAATCTCATTACTGAGATCGTCATGGCGATAAGAAAAAAGCACGCTCCACTCTGCCACCTCACATCACTCTTCACTATGTTTAGTTCAATTCTCTAAATATTCATTCACAGACTTTGACTGGCGGAAATGAGACTAGATCCCTATTTATTTATACATTCCAAATCCTTCAAAGTCAGGCTGTGCCAAAGGCAAAATTTAAATATTGCAGGTCAGAATGTTATCGCAGTGTTCACCGCACTTATGGCATATCTAATGTATTTATGTTCTGTCATTGACTAGAATCTTAAGTGTAAAATCCTGAAGATGAATGAATTGCCTTTTGATGTCACACTGTTTGTTTAAAGTGTCTCTATCATACGTCTTCCATCTGTCACATAGCATCTTTTCTGGAGGCTGAGGTTGCCGGATCAATGCCCGTAGCCCCTGTGTGTGTGTGTTTGCTCATGCACTGATCAATGGAGATTACCTGCAGCCCTCTGCTCTTTGTAATTGCCAAGTGCCGAGTGATTGGCATGGTGCCACTGGCCCTTTCTCTCTCTCTTTCTCCCCCTCTCTCTGCCTCTCTCCCTCCCTCCATCTCTCTCTCTCACTCACACACACACACTCACACACACACACACACACACACACAAACACACACACACACACACACACACACTGAAGTGCTTGAAGAAAGGCAGTGTGGAGACAATCATTGTTATTGTCCACTTGATGATAAACATGCTATAATAGAGCAAACCGTAAACAACAAGCAATTTTTTAAGTTTTCTATAAGCCATATCCCTGCACTTGTCAAAGTATGTTTTGTTTCTCCTTGACAATTCAACAGTTTAAGACTTTACCATGTGTGTGATGTTATAAGTGCACTTACATTATATGCATGTCACAGACGTAAATGGTTGTTTTAAGGCAACCTCTGAAAAACACGAAACAGAAAATACTGAGCAAAAGTAGCTTTACATTTGACTGCTAAAGGGAGTGACACCCAAGAGGCTGCACTAAATCAATATGAATTATAACATTTGCTCCAGTCTGCTGCACTGTTGCATAGCTGTATGGTCCAGTCACAGAGCAGACAGTGATCTGCAGGTCTCTTACAGCCAATCCTCTTATCCTCCTTTGGTCCGGTGTTTAGCAGCAGTGTTTCGGCCTGCCTGGGACACTCTGCATGAACAGTTGTTTGACAATATTTTTGCTTTACTTGTAATTTTACCATTTGATTTACCTTGTGTGTCTGCTGTTTGTAATGTCTTTTGTCCTGTCTCAGAGCTACTATTAAGCATATATGTATATTGTACCTTTTTGTAGTTTGACACAATTTTCCTTGAGGTTGAGTTGCTTTGTAGTGATTTGTTTTCATATGTCAAGTTTCCAAGTTCATAACATAGGTGAATGTTTGGTTATTAGTGTCACATTGTAATCGCTACCTATCCCCTCTTCACAGAGAGCGCAGGTTAAAAGGTAATAGGATCACAGGTTTTATCTATTAAATGCCATTGCAGGTAGAATAAGGAACTTTAACATGTTATAATGATTTGAGTTTTTAGCTTGAAATAGGTTGCAATGTATCATTTTAATATAAATATTCAGTCATTTTGGATGTCATGGACTTTATCTAACTCTGTGCTTGAATATTTAGTTCTTAGAGCACTGCTTAAAATCAATACATTTACATGCAGAACTATACTATTGGACTATGCTCATAGCTTGATTAAATCCTCTCAGCTGGATCTCGTACTTTGTATGCACAAGCAGAACAGACCTGCTGTTTCCCTAGTCTCCACTCAGAGTAGAGCTGGGTTGAAGTGCCTTGGCTATTTGCCAATGGCTCTAAAAGTTTCTATAAAGCTAAATGCTAATAAACAGGTTCACTCCGGTCATTTCAAATACCCATCTCCCACATTGACATAAAGTCATTTTGCATAGGACATTTCTGCTTCAGTTTTATTTAGCACTGATCTTCTTGGACATCTTTTGTGCATACTAAAAATCAGTGCATGAGACAGAGGAATATAGAGTGAGGTACAGCACAGGGGGGAATGCCACTCCTGCAGAGTACGCTAATCTGGATAACTACAATCCCTTTTAAGTCCCCCTGTTTACAGGAGAGAAGATTCACAGCTCCCATAGGCAGCGGCATTGGCAAGGTTAGGCTCCCAGTGTAATCTGGCACAGACAAGTGTTTATCTGCCTCAAAGTGCAGTCAGAAATGTGATCGGTGGGATTACTGGGTGGAAACATGCTAATCGAATCTCCTCTCTCCTTCTCTCTAAGGTCATCCAGCAAAGTTTGAGAGTTGAAAATTGGGACTGGCTTGGTTTCCCTGATGAAATTAGAGACAGGTAGTTTTTGTAATCACTCGATGTACTCTAATTGTGTATTTTGCCTGAACCCACATTACAAATGAAACTGATCTAAAACTTAATTTCAACAGAATTTTGGCTAGTCTGGATCAGATTCTACTGCTAAACGAGGGAACAGTTAGAAGAAAACATCATACACATGTTATTGGTAAAAAAGTGTTCATCTTATAAATCAAAGGCAATATTAGAATACATAGATATATACAGATATACACTGAGCAAAAGACGAAGTCTCTGCTATGGATCAGACCTGGACGACTGAGGGACTACACAGATATACACTGAGCTACAGTAGCATGTCTGTTGTATTTAAATACAACAGCCCATTTTTTCTATCCACAGCACCTATTAGTATTTCCTGTTGGGCCACTCCTTCTGACCACAGCACATTTGGGACACCCCAAAGGCATGAGATTTTCTATTGTGCTAGTGGATTTCAGTAATTGAAGTATAATCAAGTATAAAATACTAAAGTATAAACAAAATTAATAGTCTCATTATTTTCACTGGCCATTGACATTGTTACTAACCCGTTTATGTTTGAATTTGTGTGTTTTCTATACACTGCCCTTTGTAGCAACAGTCTGGGCAGCTGGCTAATGGTCCGCAGCC
>KN472350.1:30123-47595 GCA_000787095.1 Periophthalmodon schlosseri
CAGCCAGCTGCCACTGATGTACCTGTGAGACATAGACAGAGGAACAGACTGCCAAAGACTCTGTGTAACATCCACCAGGAGTCCTTCATTTACTACATGCCTGTGCTGTGAATGGGCTCTAAAAGACAGTACACAAATAATGATCTTCTATTGTATAATCAAACACAACAGTAAACAAGAAGAGTTGAGCTTTCCTTAAGAACAAACTTGCCTTGACTAATCTGTCAATATGTATGGCTTGGCCAGTGCATGTCAATCTATATTTTCCCAATACAGTACTGGGTGTAATTTGGCAAACCGTAGACTCACAGCTAGAGGTTGTTGGTTCAATCCTCTAGTAAATTTCCTGTTGTCCGTGTTCTACTTCCCAAATTGGTGAAACACACTTAAGGAGTACACATCTTTAACACATGTCATTCAATTTGTTCTGGGCACCACAATTCTATTTCATTGTAATCATTCATTTGTGTGTGTATGTGTGTGTTTTAGTGTCACTACTTGATAAATGAGACAGACTACCATTTTATCTCAGATCAATGATCATTAAACTTGGCAAACTGGAGCAGACTGGCCCACATGTTTGGATCATTCCCTGGCCCGGCTGACCCCACATACACTAGCAGGATTGATTAACAATGCAGATATCTGCATATATTAGGAGTGCTGGAAGTGTATTGATTGATGGGGCAACTAGAAATAAGGTTCCATGTTCCATGTTGTATACATAAATCATTATGGCCTTGGCAGCTTCATTAACACCACAAGTGCTATTCCAATCAAATGCAGCAACAACTGTAGAGGGGTCACTTCTTTGTTGTGCTGTCAGATCAGACTTTACTCTCGGATCATTTACATTTGAAATTCAGTCCCCACTTGAACACATTTAGCTTAGCCTTAGTTAATATTGATATTCTACCCATGTAAAACTCCACTTAAAACCTGTGTTGATTGGAATGTTAACATTTAAAGGTGCACTGCACAAGTTAAATGTGCATGACTATAATATATGACTACATTTCATTCCTATACTTGCTTAAGCAATTGCCTGATGCGCAGAATGAGTTTTTCTGTTTCCCCCGTGGCTGCCTCTATAAGCTCACATAGTCAATTATATGAGAGCAATTCTGGTTCAAAAACCCAGCGGTGTCTCAGCGGAAGTGATGCAATGCACATTCTCAGTTTATTGGATCTGACTTCCTGATATGCCGCCATAAGTAAACTCTAAGTCATAGCAGAGTTGGAAGATGAATTCTGCATTGTCAAGTAAGAGACCAGCCTCCAGCATTTCTCAAACACCATCAGAGTCTCCACGTAAAATCAAGAAAAGAAAGGCTTTATCTAGTGTGACCAAAAGGCAAAATTAGAGTCCGGCCGGAGTCGGACAAGAGTAAACATCAGAGCAGCATTTGAGAAATGGAGAGAGCTCAGATCTATGCTGGGTATAAGAAGGGACCCACAGTTGGCTTTTCTTCTGATGAGAAGGTAAGATACAGTTACCAAATAAGGAATAATGTGTCTTGCTAATATTTATCATGCTAATCTAGATGGAGCCAGTCAGTGAATTTGTTTAGTTACATATCGTGTTTTGGTTTGGTGGATGCACTGCACATTATGCATTTAGTTTATTTGCATTACGCAAACAGCAGCTTGTTGTGAATTGGTCACTTACTGTGTCTTTGCAGCATTACCACCAGCATAGTTATGATTATGAAGTAATGTGTGTAAACTGCATTTACGTGAGCCATTATGACATAGTAACAATTGTTTGTGAGGAAAGCTAATCATTATTAGCAACTCATGAGTTTACCAGCATAAAATAATCAAAATAGAATCAAAGTTGTTATGATTATGAAGTAATGTGTGACTTGTTTGCAAGCTGCATTTGCATGAGCCATGATGATAGTAACAATTGTTTGCGAGGAAAGCTAATCATTATTAGCAACTCACGAGTTTACCAGCATAATGTAATCGAAATAGAATCGAAGCTGCTCAAGTTGTTTCTGGAAAGGAAGGCCGAAGATGTGTCTTTGAGAGTTGTTTGGTTCGGTTCGTGCTCGTACAAGCCTGCGCACAGTGAATGCGCACAACACAGCACAACACTGCAGTTGCAGTTCCACTTCATGGCAGATGTGGCAAACTAGTGCAAAAACTGTAACTTGCGCAATGCTCCTCTAAAGCAGGATAATTTCAGAATTTTATAATATATTACGAGGCCTTGGGACATCAGATCAACTTACCATTCTGTGTAAATGTAGTGAATAATAAAAAGGATGGTGTATTAATTTTGTGAGCGACCACCACCTCTGGATATCATCTAACCTACAACTCCACCTTTGTTAGCGGATGCCTCTTGTTCTCTAATGTTATGATGATGCTCAAAGACCCTCCACTCTACAAAGACCTGTCTGCAGATGCACCTTTTGAAGAAGCAACAGATGTGAACTGGGACAGATCCTGAGGCAACATTCCTGAGGCCAGCAGCACAGCGCCCTGTCATCCTCCCTGAGTGTACAGCAGAGCAGATGGCCCGCAGTGCAAAGGGACACAACACACTGAGTATGTGGGAAGAACCATGCTGTGGAGGGAGGACACGCGAAGAGGGGGGCTTTGTAGACATGCAGGTTCTGTAACTAACAGAGGAGAGAGAGCACTGCCCAATAGTCTGGCATCCACACTGCACTAAAAATAACCCAAAGCTGTTGATTTAACTTCAGTGATTAAATGTGGCTGGGAACACAATGCCAAATCCAATACCAAATTACTCTGCAAATACAACTTTCAGAGGTCTAAAATGAGTTGACGTCAAAACAACTACATTGGGTTGAAAGTTCAAAGTCTCACATCCATTCTATTAAATGGGAGTTACTGGAGTAAATTAACCTTTTAGCCCAAACTAGACAGTCACCCTTTTCTGGATCTGATATCGACCGTCTTCACTAATCAAATGTAGTATTTTCAGGTTTACTGGACAGTCCAACTTTACAGATTAACAGATGGAGCTGATGTCTTTGACTGCCTTTGTCCAGATAGACTGTATTTTGTCTTATGCTTAAAGATAATCCAAATTTTATGGTGTCCTTGATTTCACGCAACTACTACAAAGCTGCATATTAATTTTATCTGCCCCCGTTACCAAGAATGATTTGATGTTATGTGAAACCATCAAAAATGAGTGGTTAATACTGATATTTGACTTTTATTAGCAGTATGTCTTGTTAAATCTGTTCTTTTACAATAGAGTTTTACATGTAGCACTGCAATTGCTCACCTAAACTGTCACTCAGCTGCAGTCCTGTATGCCATTACCCACTTAAGCCTGTCCTTTACTGTGATGATTGGTGCTTACCTGTGGATAGGTTCAGAGCAGTGGCCTAATCAGCGCTGAATGCCCTCCTGGTTGTTTGCTTTGCTCTTTTTTACAGCGAGCCCCATGCCTTTTCAATCACATGCACACTCATTAACAAGCTATTGTGCCAGACCCCGGTTCAGGAGGTGGCTGGTAATTGACAACAGTTCAGTCTAGATTAAAAAACGAAAGAGGGCCTGATTAGCTCATCCTCCTTCCCAGTTTGCAATCTGCTGCACCATTAGTTCCACTGCGCGTGTCACAACCTTCATGTGTCACCTTCAGAAATAATGAACTAATTTATGGAACAGCTATGTCGGATATGTACGCTGCATCGACATCAGTATCACTAAATCAACGTATTTTTTTCTAATAAAACTATATCTGTATGTGTGTTTTCCAGTGGTGGATGAAGTACTCAATTTAGTTAATTAAGTAAAAGTGCAAAAACAGAGGTAAAAAGTTATCCAAGTAAAAGTATCACAGGAAAAATTCTACTTAAGTAAAAGTATTTAATCCACATTAAATCACATTAATCTGTTTAAAAATGTACTTAAAGAGTAAAAAGTAAAAGTATTTCACACAAGTGTTATTAATTTGTAAATCTAGTTATATTGTTTAAAAAATATATATACATATTTTGGTCAAACAGTAACAATACAAATCATTTTCTTAATTTTTCTTATGACTTTTGTGTATTTATTTTTGTTTGCTCAAAGCCGAAGCTTGAACTCAAAAACTTTAGTGAGGATGCTACAACGAACATGGTAAAAATAATCTCTCAAATCATATGAAAAGTACTTTTTACTTTTCAGTCCAGTTAAAAATATAGTGGAGCAGAAAGTACAAATACCTGCTCTCAAATGCAGTGAAGTAAAAGTAAAAAATATCCCATGTAAAATGTACTATAGTAAAGTAAAGTAAAGTACATATACCTAAAAATACTACTTAAGTACAGTACTTTACTACTTGTACTTTGTTATGTTGTTGTTAAGTATTGGGTATAGTTTCTTGTCTGCAATTTCTCTTGTTGGGAAAATCCAAAGAGATATGTCATGTCAGAGGGCGTGTTATTGCCCCACTAGCCTGGCCAGCCCACTGTACACTTTTCCTATGCTTCACAAAGACATATACTCTGAGACCAATATGCCCTCTTCTAACCAGGGGGATTAACCAGTCAAGCGCATACATTGTTCGTATTAAAACTGAAATGTAGTTTATGAGTAAGAAGTAAATAAATACATAATACAGAGAACAGAGAAACTGTGGTGTTAAAATAAGTGAAATATTTTGTTGTGAATGATACAAGGATATTTGAGATCACCACATGGCAGATTAGCGGTTCACTCAGACACATACCCAGGCCATGCAGTGTGGAGTAGGAGTTTAGCAGTGCAAGCAACCAAACAGCGTCTGGAAAAACATTATGCTGTTCTTTGTACATCTCCTCACTCACCTCACCCCACAGCCCAGTTGAGAAGCATGTTAACAAAGCGGGGTAGTGCCACTTGAATACAAAACTTGCTATCTCTGGAAAGAGGCAAGTAAAAAAAACAAAAAGCAAAACAATAGTACCACTAAATACAAATGTGGATAAATAAATATAATATGTGACAGCAGAGAGTGACAACAGTGTTAACTTTTAACTTTGATTTGTGTAGCGCCTTTAAAGACACCCAAGGCAATTTACGATCAGTGTGAGTGTATGTCTGGGGTTTTGCCAAAACACATAGAGAACAGGTTTATGAAAGAAAATAAAGTATACTGTATATATCTCGGTATAACATTATTTCCAAGGTTTTAATATAGTTTTGTTTAACTGAAGTAAAATCCGCATTGGATCTTCCAGAACTGCATTAGCTATTGATTGAGTCTCGCTGTCATTGTGTTTGCAGGCCTCTGTGACCTCTCCCATGACCCAAAAAGAAACACAAAACACACTCTGGATCCTCGGACATTGGGCTTGTTGACCGGAAGACCAAGACTATAATAGAGATTCAGGTCACTGTGGAACTTCACTATCTCACTTATCTTGGCAAATCATGTGCACACTACCAGTGGACTGATTTGGTTGGCTATTGATCATTTTTGTGTGGATAAAGAAGCTGTACAAAAATAATCTTGATTATTATAATATTATTGACAACATGGGGCATGAGTGAAAACACAACCATAATACCTAACATTTTTCATTTGCATATTATTTGTCATTTCTGTCAATGTATTCGTTTTTACACCTTTGTGCTATGTGTCGTTGATGTCTGAAAGACATATAGGAATTCATTGGTTGGGTCTGTTTTAGGCTCATTTTGAAACAATCAACGGATCAATGCATCTATAGAGTTAATTGACTGGTACGATTTTTCTTTGAAACACGTGAGAATTCAGCATGAATGAAAATCCATCCAAACATATGCTGTGCCTGTCTCCCTGCAGACTTCACACTGGTTATCATACTGTGTGTCCTGTTGAGATTCACTTTAGATTGACACGTTTTAAATACTAGTGAACCCTAGTGTATATACATGTAGTATCTTTGCATTCTTTATCTTAATGCTGGTTTGTAAAAATATCCAAATTAAATATAAAACCATGCACTTGTCATTTTGGGCCAAGCATGGCTACCTAATTTGCGGTATATACTAAATGAATAAATAGCTATAAACATACACCTCCGTGGTATTATCTTTAGTTGTACTTCATACATAACCACCTGACCCTGAGATTGCACAGAGCAGCAGCGAAATCAACAAAGCCTTGTATAAAAACTGCTATTCCGCCTACACTACTGCAGCATAGAGGACAATGCACATTTCAATGCAGTGTTTAAATGAGATGTGCCTTGAATATGAAGGTCATATTGTTCATGTTGCAGTGGTACAGATGTACTTCAATAAGCTATCAACATACAGCTAATGTCCACTGATTATCTGTGAGGGCCACATAAAGCTACCCTGTTTGTTTGTACATGCGTTTGAATGGAGCTGCAGCAGAATCCAAGTAACTTATCATGGTCTGTTTATATGCAGACAAGCTCTAGCACTATCAGAGGCCTATAATATCTGCAGAGACAGCTTTTAGCAGGCAGCCGGAAAGAGCCTTGAGATAACATATCAGAAACATTCTGGTTAATGGGTGACGGACAACATGAAAGCGCATGGCACAATGTATTCATACAGGCTTTGTAAGATGTACACTGGTAAAGAAGACATATTGTGCTTTAGTCTGCTATATAATTATAATCTATGACACCTGTGTATCAGCAGAAGTGGCCGTGTACTGGTGGTACTGAAAACAGGGGTAGGTTGGAACAATGATGTCTTGAATGCTGGAGAATAAAAATTACTGAAACATGCATGAATCTCTGAGAAGTGAGTGGAATGAGAAAGGAAAACAACTATAACAGGGTTAAACGCTCTGAAAAGTCGATTTTGCACAGTATGTCTCCTTTAAATAAGGAAACAAATACACTTAAGCCACAAGTGCAAATAGTTCTTCATTAACTGCACCAAAGAAGAAAAAAGAGAACAAAAAATAAGACACTTACCTTTTCCCTTATTAATTGTAAGTAGCTACGTGCCTCTGCAGTGGTCACTAGTATAACAAGCAAGCTTAAAGGCACTGCATCTAACCCAGACCTAATGATTCCTAATGGTTTTGGCTGCGCCGTCAATAAATACCTCATCACGAATCCATCACACATCGGTGTGTGCATTTAGGCAGCGAATGGTCTTTGACTTCATAATGTGCCCAGTCGCATGTGTCTGTTGGCGCCGTGATTGTAACACTTTAGCACACTAATTAACACATGGAGGTAACCCTATTTAGTTGGTTTTAGTGGGACTCGGAGTGGAGGATGTGCCATTTGCATAGCTCAATAAACAGGCTGACATGTGTGGGTTGGTGCTGGTATTTCGAACAGTTTGCATCATGGAGAATGCAGATGGGTTTGTTAGTTACACTGCAGTACATATAACATATGCTTTCGTGTTAGCATATTTCTCGCCCTTGAATAGCTTCTATATGCCTTTCATGTGTCGACATGTGATCAATACATAGTTTACATATTTTGAACAATGTTTCCTCTCAATAAACTTGTCAGTCTTCCATACTTGACTCTCTGAATGCTGTTTTATAACATTTTTTTCCAGTGTTATGTGATGTAACAACATGATGTGATGTAAAGCCTTTCATAGCTACTTTGACATTACATACACAGCACTATACATCAACATCTTATGCAATAAAATGGAACCCACATTTTCACTGTTTTCTGTTTGAGCTGTTTCATTTCATGTTTCAGAAATTCTTGAAGTAGTCTGTCACTTTTATAGAGCTCAGAATAGTATAATCCATGAAGCTCCTTGCTTTTTCAAGCATTCACAGACATGTTATGTTTGTGATCAATGACTCCAACGCACAGTTTACTAATAGTTTTTTTGCCAAACTTGTGACAGAAACACCACATGTTGGCATATTTGTCCTGGTTACTAATGTAAAAAGTGTACACTCCAAAGGAAACATGCACACAAGTGCCTAAAAGATCTGCCTTAAAACCATATTATAACGTTGTTCCCTCATCAAAAACATTGGAGTTGTACATTCACTACATTCATTCACGCTTGTTTGAGTAATCCTGCTCACAAGGTCTTCTTCGTCTGAGCACTCAGAAAACGGATTGTTACGTCAAAGATAGAAGGAGGTTTGTTCCCAAAAGTCTGATTTTATATGATTTATAGCTTTCAGTTCTGCCTGTTATAAGTTTGTGAAAAACACGGAAAAGCCGCTTGATAGATGTAGTATGGCGCTTACTGCTCCAATATCCGCGCTGACTGGCCTGTGAGACGTTTGCAAAAAACAATTTTGACAATACCACCACAAGATATGCTGTCGATGTCACATAAACTTGAGTCCTAAAACTTTTTTCATAATGTTGTGTAAACTAGGCTTAAGTGCGTGGAGGCTCACTGTTCCAGACCAGCGCTCAGGCAAACATTTAGCATTATTAGTCCAAACCTGGGAGGATTTGAATGCCCCGTACGCTCCTTCATCACCAGTACAGCACTCTGGGAGTTTTGCTTACACAGATTTTTCTGCTCATCAAAGACACCGCTGCTGCACATTTTTCAGGTACACACGCCCCAGTCCTGGAAAGGGGAATACTAGCTGTCACCAAGAGAGCGCAGTAGCAGCTGTTCTAAATTAGAGCCAAATCAAGTCTCCTAATTGATATTCCCAGGATCCCCAGTGTTTCCTAATTGGTGTACCTGGGCCCTGATTGGCTACCTGATTATAATTGATTGGTTGGCTCAGCTGGCCCGGGACAGTGAGACAATGGATAAATTTGCTTTGGTCTATCGAGGGAACGGCGAGTTATGCAGGCAGCCCGACCACGGATAATAGCCCTTCTTAACCCTTTTGTGACCCCATGCAGATATCAGCTTATTGGACATGATTAGCATAACTACGGGCCTATGAAAATGAGCACTCTGCGCCACCCGCTGACATTTAGTCCAGAATGCCAGGCTTAACTCTTTCACAGCTCTGCCTGATTAAGTTCGTAGGTTGGCTTTGCTTGCTACTTTATGTCAAAATATAACCCTATACTCATACTGAAAAAGATGGTTGTGATGTTTTGTTGTCTTACATCCTAATAAAAACATAAAAGGGACCTGTCATGCTTTCTTTCAGTTTTTTTTATAAAATGGTAAATTATTATATCTGTTATTCAAATGTTGTAGGCTATTATGAGCAATGAAATACTCCCACTATTAAACTGAAAAACAAACTATTTGGTCAGTTTACAGTCATGTTCCATTTGGTGACCCACAGAGCGCCATCTGCCTGTTTATGGTAGTCTGATATGGACACGTGCATCTTGGGAGCCTTGTCCACATACATAGGGGTTTTGTCTCCACTGCTGTAAAAGGAAATGACATTAACACTGGCTTTGTGTCTGCAGATGTGCTGACCTTACCTTAAAGGGCCTCTACCTGATTTTTTTCCCATGTATTAGAGCAGAATGTCTCTTGCTCCAGTACAGATCTTCTGTATAAGCAACTCTTGAGGTCACAGTAAGTTCACTGTGCATCTAATTATGAAGTGTTTTATTGTCAGAGAAATAGGAGGTTTGTGGTTAGCATGCTAGGCTTATCAACTCATCGCAGTGAATGACTTGGATGAGCTAAATCATTTTTATTTTAAAATAGTAAAATCAGGTAGAGTGCCTTTAAAACCCAGGGTGAAATATATAAAGATTTTCAGTTGAGTGAAAATGGGAATCCAGATTCTATTGTGAGACTGTGTTGTTTTTTAGTAAGTAGTTTAGTTGTCAATCATGTGACAAAAGAACTCTCATGTTCCTGGGCATGTTAAACTCATGGAGCATGTATATGAATGGACATAGCTAACCTGCTAGCCGCCGTGTTCCAAATAGGAAGTGAACATGGGCGCGCTTCTGGCTCCGTCGAAAAACTGACACCCCTCTCTCTGTAACTGCTGCTGTCAGACTCTTCATTTTGGTCTTAAAATGTTTGTTTTAACCCACTGTACATGATCCTGGTGTGTTTATTTTGCTGTTTTTTTCTATAAACAGATATATAAAAATATATGAAAATGAATAACAGACAAATCAGGTGCCTTCTTTCCCCGAGGTTGCTCCCATTAGCGTTAGCAAAAGGATAGATTGACAGCATTCCTAAGCACCCGCTCTCTACTAAACCAGCGGTGTGGGCAGAAAGGGGCAACAGACTCGCTCCGAATGGGCTCTTTGATTGCTATGATATTAGTGGTCAGAATTCCAAATATGGAATTTGGCTCCAAATTCACCCCCATAACTACTAGCCTCAATGAGCTTCATTTAATTGAAACCGAATGCTATGGGTGACGTCACACTCACTTAGTCCACTTCTTTATACAGTTTATGGTTAAACTTCATTGAAAAGCTATAATTCTAATATTTATTGTGAAATCCCCCGTTCTCAGGTGCATCAATATCATACACAGAAAAAAAAAAAAACTTGACTGATTAAAATGTAATGGACTTTTTATATCCACCTGAACTTTATAAAAACTTTAAGATAAGTCCGGAAACTTCTCTCTCTCTCTCTCTCTCTCTCTCTCTCTCTCTCTCTTTTTTTTTTTTTTTTTTTTTTTTTTAAATATTTTTTTTTCCTACAAATTGCTTTAAACTTTTAAAGAGAATTTTCAAGCTACAACAACAGCAGTAGCTTTACTTCTCCTTTTGTTTACCCCCAAAAATCTAGGCAGGATTTGAAATCTGATTTTCTTCTGTTCAAAACTTCTGAATAAGTCCAAAACTTGAGTGTGAGCTTCACAAAGAGCCCAGTCGTTTATACTCAAAAGGGTTCAAAAAGAGATCAAATTTTCATTTGGGCTGGACTTTTGGAGCCTGGTGTTTTAGAGAAAATCACCTTCAATTTTTAATAGTTGACAAAACACACTTTTACACAACATCACATTTCTTCATATTTTGTATTCACGAGAAACACAAAAAAATACATTTGATCTGACATTGAATGTACAAAGGAGGCTTTATTTATTATGCTTATTATATATTATATAGTTTATTATGCAAAACAGAATATCCAGTATCAAACTTGAAAGCATTCTTCAAGATATCCAGGACGAGCCCCCAGCTATTTACAGTTTACTTTTGAGCATGTGCTCTCCCGCTCTGACCAATTAACCCAATAGTGGTCTGAAACAGGACTAGGCTAAATAATGAAACAATATTTTTAAATGAGGCTTTACAGATAAGGTCTGTTACCTGAATATATTAACCAAATCTTCTTATGCAAAAAACATACATTTGCAAATAGATTTATACAAATTCTAGCTGTCAACCCGTGCTTAATAGAACACATAAATACACAGCATATTATGTTGTTTGGTCTGATAGACCTCCTTCTGTAAATACCAGATCTGATGGATGAACTTAAACACATCTACTCTGGCCATAAAGCATATCTATTGCATAAATAAGTGGAGAGATACTGCGTCTGCATTAGCATTAACATGATCCACATCAGCGGGCATGGTGCATCACTACATGTTGAATAATCCATCAGACAGAGAGGCTGGAGGAGGCGAAGACTTCAGGGAGGCTTGGAAGGCAATGAGACATAGAAAGCCGGTATCAAGAGGACTGAGTGAGCCGCTGGAGAAAAACTACAACAAATGATGGTTGGAGATAGGAGGACACTGGTGAATTTATGGCACAAAATGCCGCTTTCTCAGTTCCACAGTTTTTCACAGTATTAATAGCCTCTGATGGTCATATCACAGACTGTGTCTTTGAGGATTCACAGTATCCTGATCTCACTTTATCAAAATCAACATGTTCACCCATCCAATTTCCAAACAGAATATGACCTTGGATGTGTGACTAATTGTGACTTGGGCTAATTGAGCAACACAGTTCAACAAATTAATTGCCTGGGCTCCAAAATACACACTTATATACAGGCTCCAGTACTTTATGAAGATGTGTGTCTGGTCACAGGTGAATCACCCCAAGTTCAAATGGGCATGATTGACAGGTGGATGGGATTACCCCTCAAAACAAATACAAGAAAGGAAAAAATATCACACAGGGGATTGAAAAACATAGCAGATTTCAGAATCAATGAGTGTGGCACGAAACTGTGTTAAACTGAAGTGGGAGAAATTTCATTCAAACAAATCTGATTGCATGGTACTGAGCCTGGCTCAAGGTGTGACGGAGGGAGTGGTGACCAGACTGATACCTCACTGTATAAAAAAATACAGAGCGATATCATTGTGGACTTGCCAGGCAATCAAATCACCTCTTCAGCTCTGAGTTTTTCTCTCTATAGCACACCTCTCTAGCTTAGTTATCCCTACATGCTGCCATTTTTTTCTGCACCGTTCTGTCACCCCCTTTTACTTCAAAAAAACTATTCGGAACCAAGATGTCACCGTAATCCGCAGCTTTAACTTTGCTGTTCTTTTAAAATTTAACCTTTGAAGTATAGCAAGCATTTATTAGTCTAGCATTGGAGGAGAGAAATATTTTTGTTCCACTTGGGAATTACAATATTGTTGCTAATGGGATCCTTTATTGGTGCACTACAGTTTGAAGAGTCACAAGGCACTGATACAAAGTGAACCTCCTTCTGTCAAACTGTGTTTCGGTTTTAAGAATAAGGTACTATGAAACCTTGCTCTTTAGTTAATTGTATTTTGTATAACTTTTATGATTACTTTTCTTAGATGAAAGCTTTGTGAGTCAGTGATAATGAATGATTGACCAATTACATGTATTTTCATATTATTTGAATGTGTACTTAGGCCTTGATTGAAATTGAAGGGGGGTAACAACTAATCACCTATGCAACACTCGGAAAATCTCTTGCATGGGAAAGCTCTCACAGATGAATGCTGTCATTGTGTACTTGGGCAAGACACTTAACCCACCTTGCCCCCAGTGTCTGTGTAAACTGGTGTGTGGATGTGTGAATGGGTGAATGGTTCCCTGATATAAAGCGCTTTGAGTGCCTTGAAGGTGGAGAAGACCTATATAAAAGCGACCATTTACCATAACCATAGCCATTTAAATAAACCCAACTCAAAGTAACATATAAACAGAAAAAGTATTAGCTAAAATATTGGAATTTAATTTCTCCAACAACAAAATGTTCTGACTGTAAAATAGTGATGAAACCCTCAAGATAAAACATAAAATATATAGATAAATGTCTTCGGAACAGGTCACACAAGGCACATCCACCCACCAGACACTTTACTAATGAGTCAGCCGCACTAAAAATGTGATTTCTTTAAAAAAAAGTTTAGTCTTGGTTAAAGTTTGACTAATTACTGTTATTAACACAGACTGGGTACACTGCAGTGCTGATGCATAATTGTGTTCTTTCTCTAAATTGTACAGTGCAAGCACCATGTAAGAGCAGTGACGCTGGCCCCAGTCGACCCTGCTGAGTCATTATAACATTTGGGTTTAAAAAGATGAGACAGAGAGAGGGCAAGGGCCAAGGCACTGGTGATCTGCATAATTACTATAGCCATAGAACAATTATGTAACAAGAGTATGATAGGACAGGAGAAAAAGAAAACATACACATTTAGCAAGAAACTGCCAAAATCAATTGTAAACACATTAATAGTACCTGAAGAGCAATTCAACAGCATTTAAGCCTAACAGAAGTAGAAAAGAATTAAGTGAGACCGTTTCAAAACATTTTACGTGTATATGCTTTCACACAGGTGCAGTGTTGCCAGGTACAGGGTTTTCCCATGGAATTTACCAGCTTTTTTCAGAGCTGCCCTGGGTGAAAAATATTGTCCGTGGGTTTGGCAAGAGCTATTTTCCATGTAAAACGTATTGATTTTAGAATAATCCTAATGATAGTCCTGAATTTTGGTGACAAGTTTCTTATCCAAAGCCATCAGCGCTCTGTGGAACTTCGATTTGTGTGGGAGAGGGACGGGGGTTAGTTTGTGTCACCGGAGGAGTGCTACTTTTATAAATGCAGTGGAAAATACAGCCAAATGTACGTTCCGAGAGTTTTGGGTGTTTTTTCGTACGCTTTTGTGCGGGTTGGGTCGCTGAATCCTGGCAACCCTGCACAGGTGTAGTACTGGGTTCAATAAAAGAGCTTGCCTAAATACAGCCTGGAATACCTAACTGAGCTCCCATCAACCTCACTGCTTCTCCAGAGTTTACCTTCTCCTCAGCCTTCATCACCTCACTCCTATTACTCCTCCCTGCTGCTCGCTGCACCTCCTCTTCATCCACTCATCGTCCAGTCTGCCCAATTTAAACCCCTATTGCAGATGCACGGCCGCTTCCATTTGTGCTCTGCCCCACCTCCTCCCCATCATCCCCTTGGCTTCTCATCCTCTCATCGTCCCATCTGCTCTCTTCTGCCTCATCTCTACCACCTCCAGTGTCCAGGCTCTGGGGGGAAGACCGGCAACGTCCGCGGTGTCTTTTGCAGGGGTCTGAGTGCCAAAGATAAACTCATTCAATAAAGCTTCAATAAATAATAAAGGCTTTCCAGGCTGAATTATCATTGTCCTTGCATATATGGTGGTCAGGGTTAGTTCAGATGAGCTGACAAAACACTGGGTACAAAACAAACACACTGCAGGGTCGATTTTTATGAAGGATTGTTGGGAGGTTATTTTGGATCAAGTGGTCCCTGGATTGGTTGGAAAAATCACATTTCATCTTTTGTTTTTTCCTTTTCTTATAGCTTATTGTTATTATTTTATTTATTTATTTATTTATCTTTATTTATACAGGAGAACCCGATGAGTGCACTTGGGCTCTCTTTTTCATGGGTGCCCTTTTTAAAATACAACATAAGCAGAAAAAACAAGCAAACAAACAAATATACAAGTCCATAAAAAACATTAAAACAGGTGCAGGTGTGTGTATAACAGTTAGTTACCAGATTATTAAATTGTGATTGTGTCACCAGTGCATCCAGTTTTGCTTTTCCTTGGAGTGCATTCCATTTTTGTGAAGCAAAACAGCTAAAAGACCTTTTTCCCATCTCAGTTTTGGTGCGGCTAGTCCTTAGCCTTATGCAGTCATGTGATCTGGTATTCTGCCCGTTTCTGAAGTAGTCCCTTATAGATAAATTTCATACAGTGCTGTTCTCTTCTAACAAACAGTGATGGCCAACCCACTTATATAGCGTAGGCGGTTACATAACAATACAGTATGTCAGGAAGTCATATCAACCTTGATCACAGACCACCAGAAGGTCTGGTAGTTATGAAGTTATAGAACATACAGATTACCAAAAATAAGAATGAAATAAAATGGCCACCTGTAAGATGCATGCAGCTGTTGCTTTGTTCTTTTTTTCCCATTGTTCGTTCTCTAGCTGTCTCAAATCCATGTCATGGCACTTGGACCACAATCCCATTTGGAGATAGACACTCCAAGCATCACACAATCTATCATATCAAAGATCTGAAAATGAATTGAATGAGTTACTGAGCTCGTAGCACACTGTGTTTCAAACAGTTTCATACCTGTTAGTATTTTGTAGTGTTTGTGTACATGCTGCAGGCTTTTATTCAGCCTTGCGTTGTAATCCACTTTATGGCGTGACGAGATACAAGACGAGGGCCCCGCTACCTGTGGGAAACTGGAAAAAACACTCTGGGAAATTTATGTTTTTTTAAGTCGACTTCTGAAAACTTTGGACACTGTAAAATCCAACAGCATGCATCCCAAACAACAGTTAGTGCTTGTTTGTTTGTATGTTAATGGTCACATTTTTATATAGCGCTTTTCCACTTTCAAGGCACTCAAAGCACTTTACATTAAGGAACCACTCACCCATTTACACACACACATATTCGTATATCACTGTACACAGACACTGGGGGTGAGGGGGGTTAAGTGTCTTCCCCAAGGACATGTTGACAGCATTCATCTGTGGAAGCTGAAATCACACTGCCAACCTGTGGGTCAGTGGATCTGACCGCTCAACCAATGGTGTTAATGTCTAGAGTGAGATTTGAACTGCCAACCTTCGGATCAGTGATCAAACACCCTACCAACTGAGCTACTGTTGCCCATTATGCCATTATGAGCATATAATGAGCATTAACGTCACCTTATTACAGACACTGCCAAAAATAGACAAAAAAACAAAACAAAACCTTTTTTCATTTGGATGTTGGATTTCATTGGTTGTATTTGTTGCACTGAATCACTTGCAAAAACACGTGTCCTTACTGTGAGTGGGCTTGCATCTCCACTAACCTGACTCTTATTTGGCCTGGAGGAGGGACTAATCTTGCTTGTTTCCATGGAAATGCTGTTCCATTCGCCATAATCTTCCACAGTATGGCATAAAACATCCATCTCCTTGCAGAATGCCTCAGCATATTGTTTACATTTTGTCTTCTAGTTTCAAACATACCACCTCCAGAAAGTTCCAGTTTGAGCTCAGAAGAACCTCTGTAAAATTACTTTGGACTGATTTGCAATTGTTGACTTACACAGGGATTATATTCTGTTTACATCTGACACTGTTCAATGAAGTGTTTGAATTCCAGTTCCAGTTTGTCATGGCTTCATCCCCTCTTTCACCAGTGTCCCTCCTGTGTTTGTTTCTATTGTACACTACTATCTGTGCTCTCCATTACTCTTCAGCTCCTCTCCAGTGGCCCCAGCCTCATCCCCACATTTTCTCTCTCCCATTTGTCTTTTTCTTCTTCATATCATCCTTTAAACTCAGTGCTTTGTATATTAGACCTGGTGAGTTCTTGTGCCCCCCCACGGCCACTTGGCTCATTCATAATAAATGTGTGGAGAGGCCCAGTGGAAACCATGGCCACTTGTGGTTTTACCCAACCCTTTCAATAGGAAGAGCTTAGGGATGTCTGTGTTGAGTCTGTTTATTCTTAGTCAAATTAATAAATAATTAAGCCAGACTTCATTAATATACTTTTTTTTTCTTTCTAATAATCAGCTTTCCTTGTTTCGCTGCTGGAACTCTTATCACAGAACACACAACATGAGTGTTTTATCTCCACTCGTTCCAAAAACACATTTCTATTTATGTCACTTAAGAACAGTTAGCAAAAATATAAACAAAAAGTGAGCGTATGTACACCACGTACGCACCATAATCTTCAGAAGATTCTGATCATCTGATATAAAGATACAAAGGACGTCTGTACATACTCTGCAGAGAGCCCCTAGTGAGACCACCAGAACAAGTCAGCAAACATCAGAATAACACCATGGAGCCGTCGATGTGTTTTCTAATGGTGGTTTTAGACCTTCATGTGTGAAGTTAAGTGGTTTACTCTAGGTTCAGACCCTTAAGTAAATACTGGCCACACTACTGTCCATTATCACCCAGTTACAGGCCTTCACACCCTCACACATGGAGACTACTGCTGAAGTTAGGAGGGAGGTTTTTTTACAGTTTCAGTTTTTTAACAGGTTCTATCTAGTTCATAATGCAGTTGTTCCTTCAAGGCTATTAACGTGATATGGCAGTCACATCCTTGTCCTGGTCCAAGGATATTATCCCACACCAAAATACACACAAAAATACACCCTATTTTATATTATTGACTTATCACAGTAG
>KN472351.1:1098-27092 GCA_000787095.1 Periophthalmodon schlosseri
GCAATTGCGGAGGCGTCTGCAGCGACAGTGGACCATCCAGGCGTGTAGTTGAGTGTGTGATGGTGATGGATATTGACAGACAAAAGACATCTACATGCTTCTTTATGTATTATTACGGAAGACATTGATGTTTTATTATAATAAGTTATAATTTATTTGAAATTCATTACTGTACTGCCAAAAATGGTATGTGAAATAAGTTAGAAATCACATACCTCCAATTAGTGAAAAAAAATAGATGTTATGGATGTTAAGGCAAACATTTACATTTCAGTTGAATTCATGGTCCATTATTAAAAACAGACAAATACAGACCACATGCTGCAGGTGCTGGTAAACCGTATTGTGATTTCTTAGTGACACAGACATTATTTAAGTACTTTAAGAACTTTTCAAAAAATAAATCTGACAAGGAAACATTTCCTGGAATGTTTTTATATGTGTTTTGAATCATGTTCCAAATGTGGTGAAATAAAATGTTGTGAATAAAAAATGTGTATCAGTTCTGGCACCTTATGACTGGACTCTCCATCCAGACTTGCTGTTGTGACGTAGCAGGTCCCATCATGGCGGCTGGAGGAGAGAAGGATGAGGTCACATGGGAACGTCTCATCCTCCCGCACCATGACCACATCCCCCACCTGGAAGAGCAACAACAGCCAAATAAAAATAGCATAATAGCTTTAAGATCAATAATAAATGAGCAGTGCCGCCAGTAGATATTTAAGTCAACACAGTCAAAACCTGCTCATTCTTTCATTTTCCCTTTTTTTTAAAGGATTGTGAAGTTGCATAACGGATTATGAGAGTGGAGCAGCTTTAGCTTGGTTAAATCCCATCTCCACGGTGACCAAACACATGACACACACTCTGATTTTGCATGATTAATATATTCATCATTATTCCTGCTCCGTATCCTGTCCTAATCCCTTCCGTTTGATCTCAGGTACTGAGAAACCTCAGTACACAGAATGACGAGAGAAGAAAAACAGGACATATTTTAATCTAAAAGAAGAGGGGGAAAAGCACAGCTACAGCAACCTGCGCTAACCCCAGCATCACAGCGTGCTCATTTGACTGAAGCAGCGGACGCAGCAGAATCCAGTGTACCTGGACCTATTAAACAGCACAGACACAAAACTAACCTAAAATGGACCCTATCTATACATCTGCATAAGAGCTGAGTCAGAAACTTCCATTATGCATTCTCACAACAAGCCCAGTTTCATTCATGGAATTTTAATATGAAATCGACTACAGCGTCCGATGAGTAGAAAGTAACTACAGCAGACGGAGTCTCATGCAACATGGACCACACAAGAAACTCCAATCTGCCAAAGAGGCGGCAGTGGCTGATGGGGCCATGGCAAACACACAACGAAAATGACTCATTAAGATAAAAATGAAACTATTTGTGCAACTTCAAAGATGTTAGATTTTAAGTAATTTATGATCTGCTGCATGATTTAAATGCATTTATAAATATTCACCATTCATCTCTAGAAGAACCATGGCACTCACCATAAAAACAATAAAATTGTGGTTTTATGCAATGCAAATCCAGAGGATTATCGCTGAGCATTTTCAAGTATTAGACCGAGCCAATGGCCATGCTCTGATTTGTGTTGCATCAGAGTGACATAAGAGCGCATCAGTGGATGATGACAGAACATTCAAATTTATGAAACACATCAGTCCCTGTGTGTTCCCTGGGACTCCGCAAACCCCACAGGATACTCCCTCCTCTCCCACAGTTCTGGGGCGATTAATTGGTGGAGAAGCACAGGAAAGAGAAAAACAAAGTTGAAGCGGGCCGCAGAGAGCTGTGTATGTGAGGGTTATAGGAGTGTGAGTTTAGCAGTGTTGCTTTGTGGCCCCAGGTGCTGTAGTGCTCTAATGAGGCCACTCTTACCCGCAGCTTGTGGCTCTGTGTCCTCACCACCTTCCCCCGTTGCACCACGTCCACTGGACATTCATTTATCGAGCAGTCCGCCTTGTGTCTCAGCCAGTCCTCGTAGCCCTGAGAGGGTTGGAGCGGGAGAGCGAATTAGTGAAGAAGAACAAAAGAGAAAATGAGAGTATAGATTATTGCATCTGTGAATGAGGCCAAGGCGCAGTCAAATATCAGGGGGAGAGGTGAAAGTCATAGGCTATAATTAACTAGGATTGCACTTCATGAGTTTAGCGGCCGCTTCCTGGATTTGTAGCCGATATGCCAGGTTTTAGATTTATGTCCAGGGAAAACTCAGGCTTCCTTAGCCAGAACAGATCCATCTATCACCCACAGTGGGCCATCCCTCAGTACGGGACGGGAGAGAGGATATGCATGTCCCAGGGGCACGGGACGCTCAGCGAGAGTGATTAACAGAGGAGACTATTCATTATCATATTTCTCACATCACCAGACAGATTCAATGGCATGTCCTTTGGCTTGGGAGAGGAATGTGTATACGCGGATAATAGAGCGACCCGCTGATGGACCGCAGAGTGTGTTTGGAGATGGGAAGAGAATGAGGCAGAACGAGAAATATTTTCCGGGAAACGTGAGCGCATTTGTGTGTGTCCTACCTGTTTTATGGCGGTGACAGTGATAACAAAGAAGAGGGGCAGGCCGCTGGTGATGGGGCTGGTGGGGGTGTCGATGATGAGCTGCAGGGTGCAGAGAAGAAGAGTGGAAGAGGGTTACAGAGGGAGGGTGAGGAAAGGGAAAAAGAAGACAAATACACAATAATTAGTATTATACATCCAAGAGAGACATAATTACATTATAAAGATGGGGGCAATTACTGACTTTTTAACACTTAATATGAATGTAGCTATAGTACTAGAAAGTAGTTTTTCATTTTAAAGATGAAACAACAATGCCCTGCCATCCTTAAAGATGGACATTAACGTTTCCATAAACTAGAGATGTGCCAATACCAATACGGGTATCGAATATCAGAGCTGATACTGAAAAATTAGCTGGATCAGGTATTGGTTTCATAATATCAATTAAGCTGATATCCTGGTTGGGTCTTTAACTGGATGTAATAGGACTATTTACAGACCAATTTTGTTCTAGGACATTTCATATGTTTGAACCTTTATTTATACAAAGTGGTTCCATAGTTATTTGAAGGATAAATAACAGTTACATAACACAATTGGGTCTCCTGTGTAATACCTTAACTGTGTTTTAAGGAAATAAGTGCCACTTTCTGTCCCTACCCTGGTATCAGTTGATATCAGGTAACGGCAGATATTTAAAGTCAAAGTGTCAATATCGGTATCGGAACTGAAAAAACTGGATCAGTGCATTCCTAATTCAGACATTATAGTATTTAAATAAATGACTGAATACGTACCTGGACCAGAAATATGACCAAGAAGTAGAAGTTTGCTATTCTTCTAAACTGCTCAAACAGGTTTTTGGGGATGAAGTTCCAGAAAGTATACTGTAAGACAAGAGACAGAATTAGAAAGTGTGATGTTTATCGTAACACAGAGTCGGACAGGTAAAAGTTGAAATAATAGAAGTGAGTGGGGCTGCGTCACCTTGGAGGAGACTATGCGGTTGTCGGGGTAACGCTGAGGGATGTAGGCCTCGGCTCCTGGTGGGGGTTCTTTGTGCCCGATGTACACCGTCCGACTGTCCACCCAGTTCTCCTCCCCCACACACTGCAGAAACAGATATAAATAGCATTACAGGTAGCAATAAAATGGGTTAACACATTCTTCATCCGAGGGAGCTTGTTGTGTGCCTATAACCTAGATATTATGATCATTAGCCCACTATTTCTGCAATGATTGAATCATTATGGATATTTTTCTAGTGCAAACAAGTAGAAAATGGCACATATTATGAAAGGGCACAGACTGAAGGATAAGTACATGTTGATGTGTGGAGGCGGAAGCAGCTCTGAGTCACACAAGAGCAGATTTGTCATTTTTCTTTTTAGCTCTTCCAGGACCTGCCTGCAGTCTGTATTTTTTATTTTGTCTATTCAGAGACTTGGAAATAAAATAATAGAGCATATTGAATTATATGTTCAGAGTTTTCCATCTTCGCTCATCTCTTACCTGCACAATATTAGTACTAAGTGCCTCCTCAGGGATAACAAGTGCATTCTGGGAGTTCAGCACTGCAAATATTTTTTCAAGGTGTCCTTCATTAGAGTGTACTGTGGTGGGATGTGAGCGCTTGGGACCCAAGGGACCCCAGAATTTGTCTATTAGTTTTATTCTGGCATTTTCTAGAACTGTCATAATCCTGTTTGAGTGGAAATAGTATTCTGACACTAAGCGATGCAAATGTGTTGATGATCACCAGCAGAAACAGGCACTTCAGAGCACCAAACTGCTTTAAATGTCCTCCACATTTTGGCTGGGGCGGAGTAGACAAATGCCAGGACCTTAAATGCATTTGGGCCAAGCAATCAAAGCCCCAAACTAGTGCCCTACTTTGAGATTAAAAGAGAACAAATCAATCCTTCTTTTGGGAAATCTAATAACCTACGCAAGTGTGGCCAAACATAGTAACAGTGATTAACAGACAGTTGGCACTAGAGCAGAAATAGACACACGCAGCCAACAACGTCAACAGGCCGGAGACCCTCCAAAACACCAGAGGACTGGCACGGCACCGGGGATACACTGAAATGAGAGATGGAAAATGATGAAGGGAAAAGAGGATTTAGGAAACAACAGAGATCCCACAGATTAAAATGATACTACTACTCAGAAACAAACACAGTGAATATGAACTACCAATATGATTAGTGCAGGATGAGAAGTGAATTATAATATTTTTTCAATACTAGCTGGTTTTCATTAATTACAGGTGTTTTAATTGCTACAGAAATACCTAGACTGTAAAAAATGTAATACTAAAACTAGTATCGAACTAAACTACTATTGTTTAGAGATTAAAAACCTTAGTATCAAAGTTTTGAAGTTTTAGTTTTGTGACAACACTATAAAAACATTCATTCTTACTGCGGCATCAACAGCTCATCTCTATGGAGATAAAAATTATTAATATACTGTGGAACATTCCAGGCAAAGCAATAATAACGTCATGAGACAAGCAGGTGGCAGAAAAGTGAACATAGTGTATCTTTAATAGTTTAGAATATAACAGGATAAAAAGGATAAACTACACTACCAGTCAAAAGTTTGGACACACTCTCTCAATGTTTTTTTTTCTTTATTTTTACTACTTTTTACATTTTATATACAGAAGAAATATATGAAGTAAGATATATGGAATTATGTAGCAATGAAAAAGGTAAACTAAGATTTTGTAAAGCTATTTAACTTTTTTCTTTACTACATAATTTCGTATATCTTGCTTCATATCGTTGATGTCTTCCGTATGTATATAAAATGTAGAAAGTAGTAAAAATAAATAAAAAAAAAAACACTGAATGAGAGACTGTCCAAACTTTTGACTGGTGTAAGTGTAAGTTTCGAATCTCTACTTTTAAAAACAATAAATACATAAATATTTCCTTCTTCACTGACATGGGCCAGTGCATGCACACTTCTGGCCTTTTTGGCACAGATCGAGATATGACTTCATCCCCGCACCTGTTATTTCACAGATCTGTCGTCAGCAGATTCTGATCCTGTCATATTCTTGGTAGTTCTATTTCCTCCTCATTGTTCCTTGTATCTTTGGGCTGAGCGTGTCTCACTCTGCAGCGTGACAGCGGAGGACAGAGATAGAGAACGACGTGGAGAGATTTCATTGTGGGCTCTAGTTATCTGATCATTAATCCGCACTGATCCGTATCCAGCCCGGTTCCACAGTTCCCTCTTCACTGCTCGGCTCCATCAGACAAAGTGGCTGGCTGGTTGGTTGCGGGACACGAAAGCTTTGTCTTTATTAACAACAGAAAAAAAGAGCTTTGGGCAATGAGACTACTCTTACATCATCATTAATCTTCAACAGGAGATGACAGGCCTGTGTAGGGATTTGGTAACACTAAATATCGGACCACTAGTACATAGATTTTTGCCGCTGTACAGAGCTTAAGGGTGATTCCAACAGTGAGTCAAACTTAGGTGTTGAGATTGTGCCAACATAATAACCTTCAGGAAAAGTTGCTCTTAGCACTTTTCCAAACACTGCCGTGATTGGGCGACCACTGACTGATCGTTCACTTGTTTCGGTCGCGAGTGGCTGGAGCCTATCATTGTGGACAGTGGCCAGGTAGTTGGGAGGGTGATACAGGGACAGCTCGCTATACACTCGCAGCGGGGTAGGCTAAAAATAAATGTACTGATTCATTTGATTTGTTTGAATGATGGGAGAAACTAACTTCACAAGTCAGCACAACCACAATCTTCTTGCAGGGGCAGCACCATATATTTTTGGTTGGAGGAGCTAAGGTGGTGCTAAGGTCTTCAAAGTGGGTGCTCACTTAACATGTGAATTTAGAGACTTTTAACAATGGAACGTACCCCCACTCCCCATCATGTTTGTGTTTAGGTAGCACCCTGTAGTGTTTTATAAAACCTAATATGGATTGTTTTTCTTTCCATTGGAACATTTTTTGTCAAGATTGAATGTCCTATGAAAATGGGGCAAAAATCCCCCCGTGATAGGTACGACATTTCACATTAAAGTAGTGTTGTCACGATACTAAAATGTCAAACTTAATTTCGATGCTAAGTAATAGGCTAAATACTCAATACCGATTCCGATACCACAATAATAAAAATGCTTTTTTAGACAACAGACATAAGGCAGCAGTCATTATCAATACAAACAATACTTTCTTCATTATACCATGTGTTCTTATACAAGTTCTGATAAAGCTCAAGATTATTCTAAAACCGTTCAGGAGTATTTCGTTTCAATACTAGTTTGAGTATTGATTAAAGGGCTGGGTCATATGGGGAAAAAAAATGATTTTTTTCCCCCTCATATTGATCGATTCCCTCATATTGATCTTGATTGTTGATTCAATTTTATTTAGTCTATTCAAAAACAAAATAAAAATGGCTCTTAGTATTGAGTTCATGAACATACAAAACAATATAGACTTTTAATCAGTGCCATTTAACACAAAAAATAAACTTTTTCCCCCTCCAGAGTTAGAACTCTGCTCCAAACCACATGGAGTTTATATGATTAACTGAGATTCAGGAGCAGGACCACGTCTCAACCTCCTCCTGCTCCTCTCCAGCGAACAGCAGCTCACCTCAACCACACCTCTAATTACCCAGAAGCCCTGTTTATGCAAGCCTATCCCGGCAACACCGTCTGTCTCCGTTCTCTTGACCCTGCCCTCCCACCCTGTGTTTCTTGTTCATCTTTCAACTCAGAGGCCTCAACATCTACAAAGGAGGGGGAAGGGGGGGGTCCTGAATCGGCAAGGCTAACCGTCTGCGACAGAGCCCCCATCCTGAGTCTCTACAGCCTCCACATCTATCCAGACCATTGTTGTGGCATGGCCCTTGCTAGTGAAACACTTTTACTGAGAGAGGACTCGCTGTGGACCTCTCAATTCTAAAACCCAACTATACGACAGACAATTAAACATGACTAATTCACAATTCTCTCAATTCTTTCGATGAATTGCCCAGCCCTAACTGATTACTATCTTGATTTTATTTATCATTTTGACCATGTTGCATCAAAAAAGTAGAAACAAGCAAATTCCTCACTTTACAGGGTTGTATTCACGTACACTGCCAGTCAAAAGTTTGGACACACCCTCTCACACAATGTTTTTTTTTTGTACTACTTTCTACATTTTAGATACAAACAGAAGACATCAAATATACGAAGTAAGATATATGGAATTAGCAAAGAAAAATGTTAAATAACTATACTAAATATATATTTTTAAATTTTATATTCAAATCTTCAAAGTTGCCACCCTTTGCTTTGTCGAAAAGTATTTAGTATTTATTTGATTTATTTTTTCTTTGCTATATAATTCCATATATCTTCCTTCATATATTTGATGTCTTCTGTATGTATCTAAAATGTAGAAAGTAGTAAAAATAAAGAAAAAAAACACTGAGGGAATGAATGAAAGGGTATGTCCAAACTTTTGACTGGTAGAGTAATTCAACATGCTATAGCCGTGTACACCAGGGGGTCCTTCCTGTTTCAAAGACATAATAAAATTAAACAGAGTCATTATAGGGCCCTGATTAAATGGTTTGTGTTTCGTCCCATCTCCTGCCTCTGTGCCCTGGACACACACTGGCCATGTTGAGCTGTCCCCCTCATTAACCCACAGATCAAGTTCCTCTGACTGAGCTCTTCCTTAATGAACTACTCATGGACGGGGCCGAAATGTAATTACACAACACACAGACACGAGACAGGCCGCGGCAGCAGATGTTAGACCCTCCGAGAACAGTTTTAGTTATGAAAGCTCTTTAACAGGTAGGCACCATTACATAATGAGAATTTTTCCACTTCATTACACTTTGGAAAGCTGACAAATGTTTAACCTTTGAAGGGGTATTTTTGCAGTGAATAACAACGACCGTAATTCCATCTAGAGATCGATCGATATGGGTTTTTCCATGGCTGATAGCGATAACGACTGTTTGGGATCCAGAGAAACCGACGCCAATGAGCTCTGCCGATATTTTTGGGCCGATATGTAGGGCAGATTTGGGTAATTTTAGCCAAACTGATCCACGACCTTGTCTTACTACAAACTAAACAGAGCAGAGTAGTCACATTTAGCTGTGCCCTCTCTGGAATGAAGTGTTCAAATAAAGCTATATTCTTCATGCAAATGGAGGTAGGTGGTCGGCCAAACAAAATATCCTTCTCTGCTGGAGACTTAAGGCTGACAGCCGATACGCTAAAAACTGCAAACAATTCCATCATCCATCAAGTGATCCCACTGTAGAGCATCGATGTGTTGTGAAAGATAAAAATCCAGCATTTAAAATAAAGTATAAAAAACACTTACATGGTTAAGGAAGGGCATCCATGGAGTCTAAAACCTAACCAACATGGCACTGGGCACTAAAAGCTCCTCAGCTATGACCTCCGAAGGGTAATACAAAGTCATTTTGTATAACTTCTTTAAATTGGTGGTCAATCCAAATTCAGTTTTTAAGTTTGATGTATGTACTCTGTTAATGCACTTCAACATCCAGTACTACTCTATTAATCACAATAACAATACACCATCTAGCAAGGCAAAAGAAATTACAATTTGTCCCAAGTCCAAAGGAATATATAAGGCATTCACAGGGCCAAATTCAAAAAGCAATTTGACAATACACTTTTGCTTTGCCAGTAATATAGAATATGAACTGCACCATTTTCTATAAAAGTCTGGAAGGTTGGGTCTAGGCCAGGGCTAATCTGTTACACTTTGGAGAGAAGCCAAAAGAAAACACTGCAATATTTATTCAGCAAACATTAAGTCTTGGAAGATGACTACATTGTGGGGTCTTAGGTGCATTTTTCAAAGCAATGTTATTTATAAGAGACAGCTTACCAAAAACAGTTCAAAACCACTGCTGCTAATGCCTGCCTCATTTGTATGACAAGTATGGTGTAGACTGGGAAGAACATCAAAGGCAAAGTGCTTTTTTAAGATGGAATTGTTGTGGCCCCAGCGCCGTATCCCGCTTGACTCGCGGTAACCGACGTTACGTAAGGCTTTAATCCAGCTGTGCTACTTCTCTGCCCTCCCTCTCCTCCGACTACCATAATCGTTATCCTCATTTTGCCAACATTTTAACGCTAAATAGCATTCTAATACAAACATTACCCCGTTTCATATTGGAAGCATTCTTATTGTGAACCAGTTTATTGACCAGGTCTGCAATTAATCACATTTTTATCAAGATGAAGATGCAGTCATTTTTAATTGGCTCTTTGTCGTAGCCCTAATATTGACCCATGTTTTCTCCCTAATAACTGGACAGCAGCAGGAGGCTAGGTGTTTTTGTCACCTACATACACACTGCCTGCCCACTGGGGCCCCATCACAGAGGGGTGTGAGGACAGGAATAGACTGCCCTTAAACATTTGTAGCAGGAAGCACTAATGTGGCAAACAGTAAGCCAAAAGATTGTTTCAACTCCAGCCAGAGAGTTGTAAAGTTGCTGGAACCCTCGTTAAGGCTCTTCAACACTCCCGGCACGCTTCAGATCAAAGATGCCCCGCTATCTTTTACCTATTGAGATTAAGTAAGTATAACAGCTATACATCTGTAGATAAGAGGAATGTGAGGCGCAGGGTCAAGGGGGGACAAGGAGAGAGGATGGCACAGCAATGATGGCTATGCAGATGGCAATTGAAATAACAAGTGGCTACTTACAGAGAGTAAAAAGTGAACTGGTTAGCATTTCAAAGCACTATTTTAAATCAACAGCGGCGCCCTATGTTAAGTTGACACTGAGCTTTGCTGGTTTAACAGTTTGAGTGACACTAGAAACGCAGATGGGCAGTCGTAACTTTATGTTAACTTATAGCAACAGGAAACTACATGTAGAGCATTGATGTCCGACAGGAAAGCATTAAAAATAAATGGCACTGATTTATAGAGGGCTGTCTTTAGGCCTGTACAATATATCGCTACAGATATATACTGCGATAAACAAGACTACTGAAACTACTTTATGCCACTGACATAATAGCAATAATGCAAGATAATCCTTTTTAAATAGACAGTATCACTAAAAGCCATGAGCTGCAACAAAAAGTAACAGATTGAACCTCTAATTAGCCACAAAAGTCACTTAATTAACCCTTTACAGCTCAAATGTTATGGTATTACATCAAAAAATACTCAAAATCTCACCATTTTTACAAAGAAACTGTACACACGATAAATATCGAGCTCCAAAATATATTTTTCCAGCTTTAATACATTGAACAATAAGTTGATAAGTCTTATTAAAAAATGAGTTAAATGGCTTATATTCATATCCTGAACATAAACAATACTTTTGCTCATTTAGCACAGAAATAACACACATTTCTGAACTATACTCCACATGCTTTACTGACAGGTTTGACTGGAGACTTCTTGATTAAAAAAAACAAGCTGATCACTGACGATTACAAATAGGGAAATTCTATTAATTACACAGCCCCAGACTTATATGGCGATTTACATACTTAACCAGGATATGAAACCATAATAGTCTATGTCATTATTCATTCACTGCCCAAACTTGGTGGTGGTGGTGGCAACCTATTTGAGTAGCCACAACAGGGGCAAACTGAAAAACACATGGCTGGGATTCTGCAACAAACTCTTTTTTATAAGTCCAGAGCTAATTTTTCATATTGTTATTATTAGATGGTTGTTGCTAGCTTTTCTATTACGGCGGAGTCAAAGCTATTTCTGAAAAAATGACAGAAGGTCCTGAGCCTACTTCAGATCTCACGCTGACACTATTATTAGACAGAAGAGGGACCAGAAGAGGGGCCTAGATACACACACATGCACACTCCACTCACACGTGCACCGCTCTATACGGTAAACAAGGGAGTGAGGAGTCTTTAAAGTCAGCAAGTTATTAAAAGAAAGGTATAAAACAGATTTAGGTTATGTTACGTAATAACAAACACCCCATTTAAACATTCACTCTGCAAAACACTATGACGCAGGACTTTTTACAGAAAATACTATTTCTGGAAGTATTCGTTCAGGAGCGAATGTAGTGTGTCGGGCAGAAAAAGAACTGGGATTTTTACCTTGACTACACAAAATGTCATCCAGAGAGAGACACACTGTAAAGAAACATTGACGGTTAAGCATTTATCAAACGTAAATAGACAAACTCACTCCTAGCATATTGGCTGTTGTTATGCCTGAAGAATCACTGACTCTATGTTCAGATACAAGCACGTGTTTGGCAGCATGATGATTTGATTTTCACAAAAAGGATCAATAAGGTTTCTCGTGTAGTATTTGTTACCGGGACAGTGCATTACGGAACATCTTTTTAAATATGCCAAAATTAGACTAGTGTTTTTTTTTTGTCTGTAGCCCCTAAACATTACACCAAGTGCAAAGTCTGCCTAAAACAGCTGCTCTCCCCTTGGCTCAGGACAACTCACCTGACCATCATTAATATCATGTTCTAACTGCAGTCACCTCTGACCCTCACAGTAAATGTACTTCCGTGCCTGTCCAGGACGACCACTTGTGTGCATTGTATGATGTTATATTCGTCCTTCTCTGTCACTCGTTACAAGAGCAGCTGCTGAGAATATGGCGAGGTTAATGGGGGCTACACAGACAACCAGAGCCCAAGTGTACATCACCCATCCATCCGATTCCCAATCAATATCCAGATAATTGAATTAATGATTAATCCCTTGCCTACTTAATCATGCCGCAAAGCCGGACGCAGAGGGAGAAGCCCGGACAGGGAGGTGAGAAACGATGGGTGTGTTGAATGACCCTCCACCACTCTCGTCCTGCCTCCATCGTAGATCTGATTTCCCTTGATATTAGCACTGCTGGAGCATTCGTCAAAGTCCTCATGCACAAATGTCTGCTGCAAAAGGACACACACACACACACTACACTAACAATTGTAAAATATACAGAAATAGCATGTGGTTATCGGGTGCCACATGAGCCACTTTTGAGGTCATCTAGGGGGTCCCAGGCTCTAGCAGATGTGATCGTACTCCAGACTTTGATGAGGGTTGTCAGTGCCGGTTCCAATAAGACACTTTTTCAGCCTAATTCAGCCGCCCACCAACCAGCTGCTTCCTATCCTGGCAGATCATCAAAGTCAGCCCATTTGGACCACATGGCTTCACTTCTGTAATAGGGCTAGGCAATGATACTTCAAACTAACTTTTAAAACTTACCAATTGTTATTACTGAGGCGGGAAAGAGGGGCTTTTAGCTGTTTTGCGTCACAAAAATGGAATACACTCCAAGGAAAAGCAAAACTGGATATGTTGGTGACACAGTTGCAGTTTAATAGTCTGGTAAGGAACTTTTATACACAGTTGCAGTTTTAATAATCTGTAAGGAACTTTTATACATACACCTGCTCCTGTTTTTAATGTTTTATATGGACTTGTTTACTTGTTTGTTTTGATTGTTTTTCTGCTTGTATTGTATTGTAAACAGGGCACCCATGAAAAAGAGAGACCAAGTGCTCCCCTGGTAAGAAAGCAATAACAATTGGTAAGTTTTCTAAGTTATCTCAAGCATATAGTGAGCATTGCAGGCTACATGACATAAAATTACTCATTATTTTACCAAAAAGCCAATATAACTTTTGTTGAACCAATGCAACTTTCTGAAGACAGAGGCAGTGCACAGACATGTCCAAAGAGGAATCGATGGCACAGTAGTTTAGTATTAGTAGTTTTGCATTTGCGTTGAGGCCTACAAAAACAACCTAAGTAGGACAGCCAAGTTCATCTCTATGCTCCACATTGGCCAACCATCAGTCCATTTGTAGCCACTGGCAAATTCCCCATTCAACTCCACAATAACACTGCAAAGCCTATAGTCTGTGGCAATTCAAAGCTGTATTGATGGCATCACAGTAACAAACAGAATCCTGCCAACGCATGCTTTAATTTTAAAACCTAATAAAACAAATAAGACGTGGCATTATGAGGTAAGAGCTACAGTTGTGTTGACAGACGGGCCCTTACGTATCTGGTGATGATATTCCGTAGACGGCTGAAATCCATCCTCACGACGGTGGCGACAAACCGTGCGCCAGAGACGTTCAAACTCTCCGCAGGTGTTCGTAAACGCTACCTAACATGGACTTTTACGCGTGTATCCATGGCTCCACCACCACTGCCGCTGCCCTGTCCGTGAAAGCGAGGAGTAGTTGCAGTCTCTCTCAGTCAGTCGCCTCTACTGATTTTCATGGCATCCCTATGAGGAGCCGTGAAGCGACACACAGCCAGCCCAGCACAAGGCGCACTCCGGCCGCTGGCTACATTTCAGAAGATCCCTCACCTCGAGTCGAACCGCTATACCGCGATGTAACTTGAATTGCTTCTCCACGTGGCCTGTGAGTTTTATTGTGGCTTAAAACGGTCCCTCATGGTGTATGTGTTAAAGCGGTGGTCCCTCGGTGAAAGCGGCGAACGTCCACACACTGCGCGCAACCGGAGACGTCGACAGCAGCACGCATGCGCACATTTTCTATGGTCTGATTTGGTTTCTGCTCCATTGGCGCCTTCAGAAACCTCAACACAACACTACCCTGCTGTCAGATATACTATGATAGTACTTGATGAGCACGTAAAGGGGCGTAAATGTAATAATCAGGGAGTAATGTTCTGAGGATGTGTGTATATAGTCTCATTTTTCCTCATAATCTCACTAATATTGTTATTTCATCTTTGTGAATGTTCAAATTCCAAGCATCACCTTTATATAGGGTAGGTTTTATAAATGAATACTTTACTTAAAGCAAAGCAAATGAATGTAAAGGTTAACCTATTCTTTATTTTAGGCTACACAAGTTTTTACCAGTCCTTTTCAGTACTAATATTTGCAATCGTGTACCGTATATTTAACCTTTAAGTATATTTAGACAGCGGCATTTGACATGTTCTAAATGTCAGACACCCCTCATCACTACACACCCACAGCTCCAGCCCGTCATGTGATCTGACTGAATCCTCTCATCTGGTCCCTACACAGGCTGTTTATGCATATTACATAACTCTTGTGCACAAAATCTCTCAGAATCCCATATCAAAGTGCAGATATCACAAGCCTAATCTGGTGTAACTAAATGCTACGGTTAATTTGGAAAAAAACAGATTATCCAAACTTTAAAGCATCTGTCAGGGGACAGAGAGTGTGGTTATCTTTAGCTTAGACATTTCATTTGTGGACATATGGCATTCAATTAGAAGACACTATTAATAATAGATGAAGGATGAAGCACTTTCAGACCTGACTTGGTAATGCATTTACGGGTTGTTTACATCTCAGCACTATCCTGTATGCACTAGTGGTTAATGCAGAGGGCTTTAGGGCAGACATCACAGGTTTATTTGAGCCTAGAAGAAAATAAACTATTGTTGACAGATGGTAGTTGAACTGGCCAGTCCTGAATGTGTTGCAAAGGTTGATGTTTCTCTGCTCATGATTATAGCTGGATGGTTATTGCTGTGGAAGAACTGGGTCATTGTTGACTGCCTCCTTCTGTTTCAGTGTGGGTGAGGGCAGCTGCATATGGGCCACACACTTTTGTTTTCTCACCAGTGCCTTTTTCGATCCAGTTGCTTTAAACATTTTTGGATATTATGAAATAAGTGAATATTTAACACATAGGACCACATCTAATCCAACGTGTGAGCCAGTTGATCCTTCATGAAACATTTAGCAAAATATCCACTTACATCTTACATGTCTGTAATCACATGAAGGAATAGCTCAACACTCATTTGTGGATCCCAGAATCTCACCATCAGATTACTAGAGAACAGAGTAGAGCTGTAGCCAAGCAAATAATAAATAATGTTCATTGGATGAAACGCACTATTTCCAAGACATTCTTTATCATTTGGCTGTTTATTTTTAAGGATAAACTTGGTGCAGTTGATGTCCTCCCTTCTTAAAGATCTGATGAGGCTATTTGCTCAGCAGCATGTTCCATAGAGTAGTAGCTTGTTTTACTGCATCTGGCTCATGTTTTGTGTATTTATCACAGCTCCTGTTGCAGGGTGAGTAGCTGACTGTGTACTATTGTCAGCACAAACACTGGATCCTATTGTGCTGCACATGTGTATTCTGAATGTATCAACTGACCATTGCAGGGACAGAATTAGGCTGTGTGAGACAGCGTAAAGAAGCTGACATCATGACATTTAAAATATAGTCTTTAGTACTGAGTGTAAAGTATACTCGCCCATTGCACTACAGAAGCTATAACCTACTGTTGTTATGATTATAATAGGCTATACTTGCAGATATTCTAAAAGAAATGCACTTGGTCCAGGAAGTGTAGGCTGCAGACTCATGTGGGGCTGTTTACACACTGTGCCAGCTCTGTTGGTGGCTTGTGTTAAAGCTGCACTATGTGACTTTTCTGGTGGACAGTCGCCTGCTTGTCGTCATGGTTACTGTGTGGCCTGTAGGTTCCTCAGCAGGTCAGATTTACAGTTTAGCCCGTTTACTGTGGAATACTTGTTTTTCACGCAATGAATACACCGGAAATGGAATAACTTCAAGATAACTTTAATGTGGAACTTAATAATATCTCCATGAAGACAGACAAGCGGGAAAGTTACACCTTTAAGCGCATTTGTCCATAATACAGGACACCGGTATAACAAGTTGTACCATAAACTCTCTGAACATCTCCCTACGTCTTTTGAGTGTCATGATGTTGTTGTTTTTAAAATGGAAATTACATATTATTATCGGTAATTACAATGCAAATACGACAGATTATAGCAGAAATGCTAATTTCCATCTGTTGTCCCTCGGCAGGAAACACACAAGACTATAACAAAACATTACAAAATAAACAGAACATAAGGTCCGTTAAAAGTGCTCACAGACATCCACTGTTTAAGGCTCTGATTTGAAAGTGGACAGTGGACATTATTGTTGTCAGAGGAGGCTATTTCAGTTGTTATTATTATTTGTATTATTAGTAGTATTTGTGAAACCGTGATTCTCACATATTTCTTATTGAAAAGGACAACACTGTTACTTCCACTTACACAGCTGCACAGCTTCCTACCAACTATTACCATCAGCCACCGATCTCCATCATCAAGATAAAACAAAGGAACTTATACATTTTATTCACATGTTCAGAGGATTTACTAAAGAAGAAATCAGCGATTCTTTGAAGCGATGCCGTTTTACAACCTGAACCGATGGCAGAGACTGTAGAAGGACCATGGTGCCATCTAGTGTTGACTATGGAGAAACACAACATGCGCTTCTTGAACGCACGCGCTTATTTCAGCTCAGGAGTCAGGGCGCTGTTGGTGCAGATTCAGGTAATTTGGAAGCTAATTAATTGCTTTGATTAGTTTAAATTGGAGGGCCACTGCAGTATGAGTTTACCCTCTATCACGCCAAAACAAACGTAACAGAAGGCACCAATTAGGCCTATAGTGTTTAGGCTACAGTTAATTATTAATTATAGCAAGACGACTGAACAGCTGTATTAGACTGATTTGTTGTTACTTGAGTGAATTTGTTTTGGAGTGTGTAAACTCACACTGATGGTGTGTGTTTGCGCTACAGGTGCGCGCGCTCCCCGGCCCACGTCAATGGTGACAGCCCGCGGCGCCGAGGTGCACAGTGGGAGTAAGCAGCGAACATACCCCAGGACGCCAGTACCTATATGCGTAAATATAATAGGTGTGTTTTTCTCGTCTCTGGTGCGAGTGTGCGTCACATGTCTCTTTTCACCGTGCCCACCGCGCCTGCCAAGAGAAGGGCTTAAACCTGCGTCTGGAGATGGGAAGCTGTGGAGATCCCAGGGAACGTATGCTTGGCACCGTGAAATAGGATTTGGGAAGGGGCCGAAGCAATGAAGCGAGAGGCAGAAGAGCAACTGCCAAGTGCTCTCTACGGATTTGGTGCCCCCCTCCTCACCCCATAAACATATTCATATGTGTAGACGGGGCGGAAAAGTGAGAGGATTGTGGATAGGAAGGCAAAGAAAAGGGAAAAGTATTATGGGGAGAACGGTATTTGGAGTAGTGAAGTCTGAGGCAGTGACCTGAACATGTGTCAAACTTAAACAGCTGTGTAATCCAGGTGCAAAACTATGGCGCCGGCACAAGCTTGTATTTGAGACGTTTATTCCAGGTAAAGTGAAATACAGCAGAGTAAATACAAGGACAATACAAGGACATCAGGCCAGCACACACATAAAAATAACACCACACAACAAAATATAATCTTAAATGTAATCTCACAGACATCTTAACAGAATTTGAGTAAAAATGTCTCTGAGTGGATATGTAGAAGAGAGTGAGGAAGAACTGCTTAAGCACTGAGTAACAAAGAAAATGCACTTTGAGGGTTTGGTGCTTAAAAAACAGTTAGAAAAATAAATAAATACATGAGAGATACAACATGAAAAAGCGAAATATACAAATGTGTCTGTCCAATTCAGTTATATCTCAACAGACAGAAAAGGCCTATAAGTATGTTCTATTGTCACACAGAACAGGAGGCTGGTAAGTTTAAGTGTAAAAAATGCAAAAATAAAAGAATAATAAATGAACCTTAAAGGGAATGTTTACAATTATTGGTTTGGAATAACTGACCAGTCTTAAGCATCAGTATAACAGGATAACATTCAAATTAAATTAACAAGTAACTGAGTAAATCTTAAAATATTGAGTTTGAAAAATGAAATACCATTTACGACGACTGAATGATGCTGATTATAGATTGCTTTGAAATTAACTGTTGACTATTTGCGAAGGAACGAAATATACAAACACAAGTAAGTGTTTCTAAATCAGTAAACTGGTCACAACGGACATTCATTTGTAAAAAGAAAATCTAAAAGAAGATCTAAAATGAAAAAATATATATATAAATATGAACTTGAAACCCTTTGCTTCACCCCTGTGCCATACATGTGCCCTATGCAGATTCTTGCTCAAACGATTTCTTCCTCCCCCTTTTCTTACCTGGGTACAAAGGGAAGGACTTGTGCAATTTGGCCATTACTCATATTATTGGTGGTGGCTGCAAACCGAGCTTGGCTCCATTCCTCGGGGGTAATTGGAAACTGCAGGTGTGAGAGGGCACATTAGCATACACAAGCCTTGCACAGCATTCAGCCTGAGCCCTAATGGCAGCGTGAAAAATACATCTATCACGCTAATGCCCAAGAGATGGATGTGTACTTAAGTTGCGCTGCGGAGACCAGTCAGAAAATGTGAATCGCCTGTGGAGTTCGTGGGCACTATTTTTTAAGGGTGTATTTGTGTTTATCAGAGACTTCGAGAGCAGCACAGACACAAAAAGTGGCATAGAGCAGATGTTGTGCAGTGTGTCAGATTAGGCAGGCCTGGACCATATGCTAACTGGACCGAGGGCAGGTGGATTCTCTGAAACGTAGAATACTTTAACTTTGCCATGCCCCGTCCGGCGTACAGCAGGCACAGCATATTTTCAGCATCTGTTCGCAAATGTGCCCTCAACAGCCAAAACTGCGCAGTAATGTTTCAGCTAAAAATAAATCAATAAAACCAGTAGAAAATACACAAATACCTGGCAATAACACAACAAAGTCTGGAGTATCAAAAGGCACAATTAAATACATGAAGTACAAATAATATTTCACATAATACTTACAATTATTATTATGCGAGAAAGCTGATGTCCACACAGGCTAAATCAGTACTAAGGCAGCAATTAGTAATTATTCAGTGTATCTAAAGTGTTATAATTAAATATGTGTTTGTTATTTTTATTCGGGAAGCACATGAACACATGGGCCAATGAAAATGGACTTGAGAACCAATTTTGTATTACACTGGATCCAGTTATATAATTCTACAGGTTTTGTCTCTACACCTATAAAAACACAGTGTCATGTGACTTAAACTTGTTGTTAATAACAAATAATAAACTAATATTTATTACACACACAGAAAATGAGCAGGAGGTTACTGCCACTATTGCTTATATATTCAGTGTAATTTAAAACTGTGTATTGTGTAATAGATAAACACAGAAAAATCTGAAATCACATGATAGCTTTCTGTTCACTTTTCCTTTTTATTGCAGATAAAAAGCCACATTCTTGGATCATTAATTTGGTGCACTTGTGTGAGTAATGAAGGTATATTAAAAAGCTTAATAATAGCAGCGTTATAGGCTAATAATCCAATTGGTCGGGTAATCAAGAGATATTTTTATACCAGAACTTGGAGAGCTTAAATGTGGTGGAACACTTTGTCAACCAAAAAGAGAAAAATTTGAAGCATTTAATGAATTTCTTCTTGGGGGTGGGGTAATGACACATTCAGAGCCCCTGCTGTGCAAGCATAGGCCTGTGTCCCTTCAAGTCACAAACCATAGTTATGTGTTATTACCATATTCACACGCGCAGAATAGTGAGGTCTTTCTTTGTCCCGTGTGCACTTTGCAGTCTCTCCGGTCTATAGTGGAGCCTTGGAACAGCTTGTTAAACACTGACATCCATTGACTCCTGGACCCCCCGCGGAGCACATCTCAGTTGTTAGGGGCTCCTGGGAGTGAACCAGCCATCACTCCACTTCTTCCGAAAATAACAAAAAAAAAAACTAGTAGTTATTTCACAATAGAGACCACAAATGCTTTCATACAATATATAGTGTATGTTCAGAGAAAACATACACAGATGAGAGGGCAAACACTCTATTAAGACAACAACAATCACATTCATGTCATTTTCATAAATAAAAGTCCTGAAGGAATTTGGTATACAAGCTGTAGTTCAATGTTGCACCACCAGATGGAGTAGAGAGTAGAGAGCTATATGTAAATTTTTTACCCCACCTCCATGGTTTGTGCTAAGACATAAACATTTCACCTTATTATTTATATTTAACGTTAATCTGACTTCAAAAAATCTCTATGAAAGATTAAAAGTATCTATTTAAGTATCTTAACGGTGCTCTAACAAATGATAATGTATAGAAAGAGGTAATAAGAGGTCATAATATTAAACAATTAACCAACAGATAATGTTGGTTTATATGAGCATACGCAAAAGTAAATGTTCTGTACATCTTGAATTTAAAAAACCTTAAGTATTGCACTTTACATCAAAACTGTGAGGTGTTTGATGCGTTAAATGTAATTTTGTTGTTTTCTATGACAATAACAATACAAATCTTGAATCTATCATAAAAGCAATGCCATGAAATAACAAACAAAATCTAGTTGAGTGACCCTGTTCAGGACAGTACGACAGCATCTCACTGAACACCTTTTTTGTTTACACTGTGCACAAATCTCAGGAGGCCACTGTCTCACTCTGCACATGACGATCATGAAGGGTTTTGATTTCACCTCTTTTCCTCCAAATACACCAGATGTTGTTGTATGACTGAAGGGCACCACACTGTCTTCTCCCCTGGAACATGGAGAAAAGGGTTACCCCTGGAGGTTTTGCACCATAATCAATACTATTATCTAAACACTATAATTAGGTTCTTCAAAAAAAAATCTACTTAACAGAAAATAAAGCGGGATTAACCTTGCAAACCAGGTGCAATACTTTTTTTTCAGCATCATCATCATTTTTGTCAAGCAAGTTGTGGAATACCTTTAATATTTATGAAGGTGAGTAGCCACTTGTTTTTTTTATCTTTTTTTTTTTGGTGTACTAAGAATAAATTTATAAAAGTGGTGAAAGAATTCTGTCCTAATATGAGATGGAGTCAAATTGCCAACATCAGCGCCACATCGGGAACAACAACACATTGAACTAAAAGAGAACTTTTATCAACTACTATTTCCTCTATTTCACTCCAGCTCGGGGTGCTTCATATTAACAACTGTGAGATAGGGCCTGGTTAAATACTATTGCAATTGACCAACACCAGATGGCAGTACGTTGTAGAGTAACAAAAAAAAGTACCTAACAACTTGTCAGTATTTTTACAGACATTAAGATCTTTGCTACAACAGGAGGACTAAAGATACCTGAACATAAGGCGCGTCCCTGTGCGGTGCTCTTAACACTGATGAAACATTAAGGAGATACACTGTCCATAATTGACTGCTTTAGGGAGCTGTGTGTTTTGCTCGCAGGAGGTCAAGACACTCCTGCGCTGACTGACTGTGAAGGATTATTATGGGATTAAGGGTGTCTCGGTTACCAGGGCGAGATGATAATCGCAGTGCCTGTCCTCTGATCTCAGCGAGGATAGGGGCGTCAATCAAACGGGAGATACTCAGAGATGAGGAGAGCTGCTGCTGTGTGCGCATCACGTGGACCTCAGTTTGTTTGTGTCCACAAACATGCGTGGGTGTTCTGAGTGAGTCACCTGATAAGTAAAAGGTTGATTTCATTTTCTCTGTCAGTGGCCTGGCCGGTTTGTGGTGGTGGAAGCAGCACGTCGGACTCCCGCCTGCCTCCAGATGGTCCCTGTGGAGAGAGGCTGATTATCGGCCCATCTGAGCAGGCAACCTGAGAGTGTTGATGTTGGGTGGGCAGTGCGGTGCCACGCCAAGACTCATGTCCCCAGGAGCCTGAATCCGATCCCCTTTACCTGCCCCCCGTCTCCGCTACGGCTCCCTCCTGCCCTGCCCCAACCACCGGCTAGACTTACTGCACCCCTCCCATCTCCACCCTGGGATAGGCTTTCTTCCACCTGACAGGGCTTGGCCAGGATCACTGGAATACCTGGACAGGTAGCTCTGCACAGGGAGGTGTCAAGTGTATGTGCAAGGTCTCTCTGTGGGGCTGTGGAGAAACAAAATCAGACAAAAAGGAAGACGTCAAAAACAAGAAGCACCAAAGAAAGAATCACTTTTTTTATCATTACATTTTGATAACATTGTTAAGGGGGAGGGGCTGTGGTGTTTATTACATAAAAAATCCTGATCACCCCAAGGACAGTATGAAGCCTGATACTTTGTATTGAAAAGCATTATTTTATATTACCTCCACCACTGGTTGTTTATGGAAACAGGTGAAAAAAGCTGTAATATTCCAACAAAAATATAAAATGTTTTGTTTTGATACAGTTAAAAAAATGCTATTCTGATTGGGCCGTCCTTCTTGGAGTCGATTATAGGGACAGTAGGTAGTTGTAATGAAACAATACACATCTCTAGTTATCCTTCTGTATCTTTGTAACATAGTACAAAGCTCGAAACACTTCATTTTGCACAACAGTAATTTTTAATATAATTCAATAGAGACTGTGTTATAGGAAAAATAACAGTCACACAGCAGCCGGCCTCACTACGTTGTTGTGGACTTGGCAAAGCCACTAAGCTCCAAAGTCCTTCTAAATAATCCCATGAATTAATAACAAGAGGTCAGCAGCTCTGCTAATAAACTCACGTTTTGATTTTCAGCCCTCCTCATCTCGCCATCCTTCTACTAATTAGGCCAAAGTCTTGGGTTTCCTCCGTCATATTATGATTTTATCAAAGCCACTGGAGTGTTCAGGGTACAGTGTGTAAACCAGCCAACACGTTTAATAAGAAGAGTGTTGGATGTTGATGAAAGTCTTCAGAAAAGGCAAACGTCTCTTGGGTGGAAACAAGTGCCACTAGACCCATCGATGAGCAGGAATCTACCAGCTGCTCTACATAGGTCAAAATAACTTGAGCTTGAGTTTTTGACCCGACTTTCAAACTGCAAACCTCGATTGTCACTTAAACTTCACATTCCCTGCTCTAATTACTCACTTATAATAGAGAGACACTTAGTTGGCGTTTGCATGGTTTTAAAATAGAAAGTCATGCCATGCAAAACCTTCTCTTATCTGGGTAAGGCAACACGTGTGCTAAAATGTGGTTAGATTATTTACGAATATCTGTATAAAACTGTATATAAATCACAATGTAACATGAGCAGAACTAACACAGTATTTCAAGTGTTAATGTTCTGACTTACTGCACTGTTCTGAAAATGTTATTTTACTAGCCCTAATATAAGTTTTATATTATTACCTTATTTATCTACTCTTTATAGTCTGTACTCCACACAATATGGTGCACATTGTAATTTATAATGCCTTAGAAAATGTATATTTGCATTTCACTAGTTTTAATCATTTTCTACAGCCAGCTTTCCCTTTGAAGCAAATTTGTAGTTTGGGAAAAAAGTATGACTAATATTTTCAGCAGACATTTCAACAGTTCGTATTAAAAACGGCAGAGGTCCCGCTGAGAGGAAAAAGGCGTACCTGGTAATTGCTGCAACACCCACTGACCCTGCGCACACACACATCGCTCCGCTCCTTGACTACATGTAAGAAAATTGCTTGATAGTTAGTGCATTATTGTTTCAGGGAACACCGAGAGGTTGCTTTACTTGGCCCTGGGTGGCATCATTAGCACAGTCTGAGTAACAGGTTTAAATCAGATGGCATTGTGGGGGCTTGTAACCACTGCTGTTCTGTGCATGTCATTAATGTCCGCTTTTTGATTAATTTCCCATGTCGACAGAGGAGCCCTCGCGCTCGTGATTAATGAACCTGCAGACTAATGTAATGTTCCGGTGATTTGAATTGTGCGTCCAAGTACAGTTGGCCACAGAGCACAGCTGGGTCAGGAGCTGCAAGGGAGAAAAATCACAAACAATGACTGTCCGCATAAAGTCAGTCATTAGCATTTCAACTACAGCTATATTTATACATCTACTCTAGTTCATACATTTGTACGACTCTTATAGATTCTTTCAAATATTGGATCAATTAAGAAGAAATGATGAAGGCACAGAAGTTAAATCTACAATATGATTTCAGAGGCTCTCATGACAAAAATGCCTCTCTTTGTGGAGTCTTGCACATGCACTTAAAGATATGTCAAAAACTTAATAAAAGAGTCCAGGCCCAAGAGGGAGCCGAAGCGCCTGGAAGGAACCTGCGCAGAAACAGAGAGAACATACTGGGAGGTTCAAACTCAAACCATGCCATCCTCAATAAGGATTCTCACTGGCAATTTTATAATTAAATTTGAATCAAATCAAGGTCCAAAGAATAGCAGCAGAATTACTCAACAAAAAAAGATACAACCCCGAAATATAGGCAGTTAAAAAGGGACTGTAATTACAAATGGACAGTGGTGTGAAAGATGAAGAAATGAGGGCTCAAATGTGGACTAGACATATTGTTTAGTTAAGATGAAGGTCCACAAATGTGAACCTTTGGAACTTGTACCCAAAATTTCATAGTTCACACTCTCCTCTTTATAGAAGAGATGGGGCAGGCTACAAACAGTCACAGCTGATCTTTTCAAGTCTATGTCAATATTTCTTCAACCCCTCCAGCTGTGAGAGGCAGAGCAAGCGGCCTGGTGTAATTAGCTACCTGACCCCAGGGTTTGGTTGACCCCAGCAGCAGTGAAGCGCTGGTCTAGTCTGATACTTTTGCAGAGAAAACAGCTGAAATATGTCCTCCTCCTCTGGACCTCCAGGAGACTCCACCACTCGCTCGTCTCTATGGAGATGTTGTTGCTTTGTCTTGAATGTCCCACAGTAAAGTTAAAATGATCTGCTTTAGGAGGCAGGAGTGATACGTGGATGTGTAGAGATTGTTGTGGAAAATAGTCCTTTTTGTGCTCTTCAGTGTAGGTACCAGTCTTAAATACAAAGTTGAAAAAAATGAGGCACTAAAAAGTACAAAATGATTAAAAACCTTTATTACCACATGGCAGATAAAATTAAAATGACGCCAAAGCATTTCGGCCCTTCGGCCTTCATCAGGGAACACGTTAAAATGATCTATCCCCATGGAGACAAACAGGTTATGCCACCAGGCCAAGTTGCTGGTCAAATCTGTGGAGAAGCGAGCCTGCTCACAGTGAAAATGCATGTTCTTCAAGGTATTTTTGAAAAAAGAAAACATAATTGAATAAATGTGAGAAAGATACACATTTACACTATAAACATATTCTTGCTTTTCAGTTTTTATAGACCTGGACCATACCTGCAGCATCTGAGGAGGACAGGGGAGGGGGCAGAGCAGTAACAAGAGCCAGGCAGGGTAAGGAGAGGGGAGGGAGGAGCACTGCTGGCCCTTGGTCAAGTGCCTTGTATTCCACAAACAGGCCGCATCCAGTTACACTTCACCTGAGACGTAGAGCCTGAGGACGGGGCACAAAGAGAGGCATGTGGGCTGTGTCCCTGTGGTGCACCTTCTTTCACTAAAACAGATTTCACTCTCACAACATGCCATCTGATTTACTGCACTCTAAAGGTTACTGCGAATTGGACAGGGTTACATTACAGTGGCATTGTTTTAAGTACAGGTTGGTTAGATATATTGTCTACAAATAGGAACTGGCTCATGGCTGTTACTAACCACAGCAGCATGCTAATTCAAGAGAAACTTTTAGTATCTCAGCAGG
>KN472351.1:27132-38051 GCA_000787095.1 Periophthalmodon schlosseri
CCTATGAAGTGGTGAGTCACCAGTTTGAACCTGGAAAATACAAACTTTATCAAACCAGATAAGAAAAAATAAAATACACTCCGGGGGTTAAAGTATTCACTAGACAAAGTCCTACATCTTTTGAACAATGATAAGAAATTTAACAGTACATCAACCCGGGATTTTCTGGTTAGAAAGTTGCACTTGTACTGTATAATTATACCACAACATGGACACGAGGCTAATCCTTTACTTAGGCTGTTCTGAGCAAATCTAGCACAAGATATGAGTCCCGGGCCCTGCACTATTGTCACCCACTGCTCCTGACAGGTATCCCGAGGCACTGAGGGACGGGTCAAACGCAGGGGACAACTTTCACTACAAGGACTTTAAAATATACCTTAAAATTAGCCTTAACAAAGTCTCAGTTTACAGACTGTTGTGCCCAGCTATTATGTTTACATATTTGACAAGTATTAAACTTTTAAGGGACGTTTTAGCCTGGGAGTTGTATATTCAGGGATTAGCGAGGCGCCAAACCTCCTCCAGTCCCTCCTCCTCCAGTGACACTCCGCACACGTGTAACTGTTTTCTTCTACACACTAACAGCCTTGGTAGCTTATGCGCTATGAAGGGCTTGATAATGGCTAAATGTGGCAGGCCTCGGTGCAGCTAATTAAAAAGCCGAAAGTGGGAGAAAGGGAGAGAGTGTCATCAAGGCCACTGTGGGAGAGCTACACCTGAGACGCACACAGGCAGAGGCGCTCCGGGCATGTCTGACCCGAGCACTGCTGCTGTTTGAAGTTGTGACAGGAGAGAGGGAGGGAGGGGGGCAGGAGAGGGAGGGAGAGGGAGCGAGAGAGGGGGGCAATAGAGGGAGAGAGGGGGCAATGGATGGAGAGAAGGAGGGAGAGAGGGGGGGCAATGGGGAGAGAGAAAGCGAGAGACAGGGAGGGAGGCAGAGACACTGTTATAACAATGGAGAAGAGATTGGGGAGGAGAGAAAAAAGTCTAAGAAATGAACTTGAACATGAAGTGAAATAATGTCAGTGTCCCCAAATGATTTTTAAAGAGAGAGGATAACAGAAACAAAAACGACATACAATTCCGTACTAGGTAACTGATCAGCATTTTCATATAGAACAGTGCCAAGAAGAAGAAGAAGAAGTCCCTATAACCCCCCAGTCAGAGTCAGAGGAACCACCCAGTCCCCCTGATTGTACTGGCACAGCAACAGTGGCTGGAAGTGGATCTAACTGGCACTAGAATTAGCGTCTGTATTGTGTGGTGCATTTAAATATTACATTAAATCCTTTTGAGCACTGTAAAACATGCACATTATACAGTGATGGATAAAAGTGCTCCTATGGAATTCACTGAACAATAAAACACTTCAGAGTCTATTTACTAATCGTTATCAAGACTTGTTTTTATTGTGAAGTATTTCTCAACAAAGGCAGTTTTGTACATACGTTAAAACTTAAATGTCTGCACTCTATGGGTCCACTTTATTTGAGGGAGTTACTGCAGCTCTATACTCCACCCAGGACCGGACTCAAGACCAGAGGTGACGGAGCCTTTTCTGTGGCAGCGCCCAGACTATGGACCAACCTCCCTCTGCCTGTCAGACCCTCTCAGTCTTTAACACAGTTTAAGACTAGACTGAAAATCCACCTCTTCTCCCTGGCATTTAATACTAGCTAGACAGGACATCTTGGTGTTTTATTGTTCTTTTCCTATGTATCGTGTTATCTGTATATTTGGGGTTTTTTATTGACTTTTATGTGAAGCATATCGTAATATTGGGGTTTTTTATTGACTTTTATGTGAAGCACTTTGGTCAGCTGAAGTTGTTTCCAATGTGCTGTAGAAATAAACTTGAATTGAATTGAATATGTTACCAAGAGGTTCCCGGTCTGACTGGATAGCACCTGAAAGAGAGGAAGCTTAAAATGCCTGTCCCTAGTCCCTCCTCAGCAAAAGTGTGTCAAAAAAGAGGCTAAAAAATACTTGAAACCACAAAAGGTTCCCATGTCACAACGAACTTTTACTTTTAAAGGATTCAAAACACAACTTGAACTGACTCATATACAACAAACACGTACACAATACATGGACACAGCGTGGACACAGCTTCAAGTGCAACAATAATGTCATAAAATTATTTCTATTTGTCATGTTGATTTGCAAAGTGTTTTTTCCCATCAGGGAGAAAAACACTACAGATGTCTGAGACTTTCTACACCAAATCTATAGTTGTTTTGGTACAGGCCTGGTTATAATACTGCTTTGCTAAATGGTTCTGTACACAGTGTAGTAATGGACTGGTAGTGGACTCATTTGGGGACTACTGGGTGGGAATTTTATATTGGAATGTCCCATGTTCTTGAATTTACAGGAACTTCAGCGAGGTCTGGGAAATTCATCAAATTTGAATCAGAACAGTCAGCGTTGAGCCTGGGTCTTTTTAGCCGAGATGTGTGTAGCCGATGCTCTGGCAGAGTTCAGACTTGGGAGGAAAGAAAGGGACTATTTTTGTGTTACATGGCCCTGATAAACTGTACAGTCCATATTCAGGAAATTATCATTGCAAGTCATTTGTATTTGTTTTTATAAGACAGTATAGAATCAAATCAAAAAACTTATATTGATCGATCAGTTGTAATCTTTTTTTTTGCCATATCGCCCAGGCCTAACCAACTCATCGGACCAACTCACATGTGAAGTAGAGAGAGGAGGCCTGCAGTAGACACACAGATTATCTCCTGGGTTGACACCTCTTCTTTCTCTGCACCTCTCCATCCGTGTTTACAAACTCTACCCATCTCCCTGTCGCCTAACCCTCTGCTGTTATTCCTCCTTTTTTCCCCTGTTTCTTTGTCTTTTTTCTCTCTTCAGTGCCGGTTTGGAAATCTGCAAGGCTTGCTCATCGGCGCCAGCCTCTGTTAATCCCCTCCCAAAGCACCTTAGCAACGCTAGGAATTTAGAGATGCTAAAAACAACCAACACATGACGACAAACGACAACAACTGTTCTTAACGCCGCGGTTCGTATTGGCAAGAGTGGCCACATCTTGAGACGTAGCTGTGTGTGTGTGTGTGTATTTTCCATAAGTAGTTGAGAACAATCTGGAAGGGTGTGATAACCAAGGATCTCTCCAGAGCTTGCATGTTTGTTTGAATGCAGTGGCAGCGAAGGGGGAGTGTGCAATATACTTCCTATAACAGCAACAACCTGGTAATCACAGAATATAGTCACCTGAGATGCTCATTATCTGCGGCCAGAACATGTTCCCTCTGTACCTTAACACTTAGCCAGTCTTTGTGCGCACCTGTCAGCGATGGGGTGAATAAACTAAAAACTCATCACAAAAGCAAAGAAAAATGACAGTAGATTATAATGGAATCCAACTTTGATGTTAGCCAAATGTCTAGCTGCAAAAACAAAATCAATAAAGGCAAGGTTACAACACTCGTAGCAATTATGCCATCAGTTTATTTTCCCATTTGTTGGCTTTGCGATTTTCACACACTGCTCCCCACTCTTTCAACTCGCCAAAATCAATTACTTAAGGGGCAATGCTAAAATAATTGAGGGCGCATGGAGGCCTTGAAAACATAGCGGTTTAAAATATATAGCAATAATGGGAGTAACTTCTATCACTTTTTAAACAACATACTTGAAAGTGGTATAAGAATAAATGTATAAGGCAGGTTGTTTAATAAAAACATGCACAAACTGCATAAAAGATTAAAACATGCAAAATGTGAGAGGCAAATAAAATAAAAATGAGCCAAATTTAAACAGAATTAGAAATATGAAATTGGAAAAATATAGCCTGAATGTGGTGAGGATTAGGCATTTTGTTTCAGTACCATTTTCAGTTTCAAACTGGATTGGTTACTGTGCTAAAATATTTTCCAATACTTCTTTTTCAGGTTTGGATGAAAAGTAATAAGTAGAAACTTTGAGAATTTCAAGATCAATGAGCTGTCTCTGCACTTTGTTCTCAGAAAGAAGAGTATAATATTTTTAAATATAATATTTAATATTTATTATTAGGGAAACTTTCCTGAAGTCTTAAAAAAAAAAAAAAACATTCGAAGACCTTTGCTCAATAGTGCGTGTGCCATGGATCTATTGGTGTGTGCACAGAAAAAGAAGATAGGGTTTCCATAACAGTGCTTTGGATTGGTCAAATATAAATAAATACATGCAGTGCCATCCAACTATTCATTACAGGCATTTCAACAGATTTTGCAAATCTCAAAACGGATTCTTGGAAAACATGCCAACCAAGGGACTAAGAGTATTAAGACAGTCAAGCTGGCTCAAGTGAATCCGGAAAGAGGGGGGTTGCCTCTGCACCCTGGTGTTTTGTGTGTTTGTTTTTTATTGCTCAGATGAGTAAAACGACTGGCCTGTTTTTGTTACCACTGATCCATAAGAAAATAAAATGTCCTCTGAAATGGGACACTCCACCTGCAGACAAACACTGCAGAGAAAGGTGTCCGGGTAATTAAGGGGTTTACAGAAGCACGCTGCACAAAGGCCAGAGTGAAAGCAGTAAATTTGGGGCTGACATTTTCCAAAAGGTTTTTTTTTTTTACCCACAGCCGAAACACCCGTCCTGCTCCTAATGATGGCCTGCCACGAGAAGAGACAAGCTGCTACAGATGATGCTATCTGTAAAGCCCAGGTCCCACGCTGATCCATGTCCCAGACCTGTGATGGACACAAGAGACAGAGGAGGAAGATATGGATTTGAAACAACTATCAAATTGAAAGTCAAGAAAAACAACATAACACAAAGGTTTAAATTTACAATGGGCAAACCTTGAATGTGCTGTATTTTCTGAGACCTAACTAAACTAAAAGTTTAGAATCAATTATATTAGACACATTTATCTGAGAATAAGTCAATCAGTAAAAGGTGTCCTTGAACTGTGGCTCAGGACCTGCAAGGAGCCATGATGGAAAAGTGAAATAGTTTTACCTTTCTCATTTAAATAATATAAAGTCTTTTGTTTTCATATTGATTATATTTTAAATGTACACAATGTTTTTTAGAAGAATAACAGAATAAAACTGAGGATGGGTGTTACAAGGACACTGCTTTATCTTGTTTTCACATCTTAAATAAATGAAAATGTAAGCTACACTTAAAACAACAAACAGATGGAGTGATTCCTCTAAATGTGCCCCACCTAAAACACACCACAGCTATTGGTCAAACCAACTGGGAATGAATGAAAGATAATCAATCTACAAACTACACATTGTGTCGGGAGCTGACCAAGGTCCTGAAGCGATACATTTTTGTATAAACTCTTGGACTAAAATAATATCTACCAATTGCCTTGAAGGCTGTGTGAAAATTACATTAGTTATTTCCCATTGTCATGACGATAAAAAGAAGAGGTTAAACTGGTCCAGATGAAATACTGTGGTTCAGCAATTAGATCTCAAATCCATATCTTTTCTACTTGGCTCCTTTACTTTTCATAGATTTTTGCACTGTTGTACTCATTTGTTTTCAATGTAAAACTGCCATATGAATGAAAAACATCATTGGTATAATTAAAGGCAATACATTGTGTTGAATCCTAACAATGCCTACAAGCTAGTGGGTGGTCCAAGCGCCTGAATACTTAATAGCCACAAGGTTATCATTCAATTAGAAATGAATCAAATGTACCCCACAGTCTGATAGCTGTCTAATGTCTAATGGCCCTGGGAACAAATTGAGAAGCTTATAATCATTAAGACAGATTCATCTTGGGTCCTTGAATGCGCCGCTGTGACTTACACATCCTTCACATGTTCCAATCTGACCGCATCTATACGACCGTGGGCTGTTGTTCACTTGACCCCCCGGAGGTCAGAGGTGACGTGGTTCAAACAGCTATCAGGGCACTGCAGGTCTGCGCTAGAGCCCGTAAAAGTGCTCTTTCTTATCTCAACTCTTTGACCTCTCATTAACCCCATCTCAGGCCAACACGTGAATTATCACCTGCCACAAAGTACATGCGGAGCGCCGTTTCCTTCGTGGCTCAGAGCGGATGTGGAGCAGTGATAGAAGATGCTGCTGGTGTATCAGAAATACTGTACACTCCGCCAGATATCCCACAAAGGAGCAAGAGTTGGGCCACAAATCCTGCTGATTTTAGCTGGCATGGTACTACTCATAGTTAAGTACTTGAATTCTGTAGTTCAAAACATTACACATAAAATACACAGTTGTGGGTTTCTGCCTCACAAAAACAAGGGCTGCTTTCACCCACTCATAAAAATAACCATGGCCATCATGGGTGAACTGCTTATTCTAGAATAATGTGCGGTTAACCTGTCTGTTTGTGTCTGTAAATTTAGCTAGATGGCTAACCTTTGTCTGTCAGCTGTAGTTCTCTACCAGGGCCTAAAGCGAGGACCAGCTCTCGCCCTGTCACCACTCGAGAAAATGGAATGAAGACATGAATAGCGTGTGCAAAAAAGGAAAACTTACTTGTGAAATATTTCGTACCATTGGAATGTTATTGTAGATAAACGCTAAGCTGTGTATAACGGCAGGACTTTCTCATCAGTGCAAAGTCTATGGTCTTGTATTTGTCTCATTGTTGGTGGACATCTGTAGTGTTTGTTGTATAAAGTGTATAGGAAACAGCACTGGCTTAGTCCAGTGACTGCAGGTGTTTGTATGTTTCTGTTCTAAGTAGCACATTGTAGTGACATGATTATCTACAATTATAATCACTTGCTCTAATGGATTTGCCACTAAACCATAAGTGTCAGTGAAATCAAATAACTGTGTAGTGGGCCTTTGTTTTGGTCCATATGCTACTGTACAATAAACCACAATAATCATAATAACTATTGTAAAACCAAGAAGACTAAAATATCTCCTTGAATGGCACTGTCACAAAAAGCCAAAGTAGATCTGCACATGTGAATAAATAGTTTCCAAAAACGCTGTTTTCTAAAGAGCGACCTCATAAAGACAAACAGCAGAGGATAATGGCCTGACGTTTCACCTGAAAATCAACAAAATGGTGTAAGATAAATAAAGGGCCTACGGACGTCACAGACTATGTTTAGGGAACAATCATTATTATTTCTACACACAACTGAACATATAGAAGCCAAGTGATATAAGAAAATGAAAGACAAATTAGTTATTTTGAAACTGACCAACTAAATGCGTACAAACGAACAGAACGGTTTAAGGGAGGTGCATTTTATTTTTGTTTGCTGAAAAATTAAAGAAAAGGGATTTATACATTATTGGATCAAGAAATGTTGAACTATTGCATCCTTGATCTTCTCTTTTGCAAAAATTAAAATAAAACAAATATTGTTTTATTTTATTAAGTTGAATTCACTGGTGACACAAATGCTTCATGGAGGGGGCACGCTTGTCTTTCGCACTGCAGTTTTGAGGCATCTGAAACACTGTGTAGGTAAGTGACGCTGATATATGACTGTTAAGACACATGATCAAAGTTTAAATATGCCTTATGTTCATTCAAGCTGGGTACACGTGATCTAGGATCAATATTATTTTTAAATGATGAAGAAGAATTGCATAGATAAGGCTTTGGGAAGCAGGAGCCAGCGGGATGTGGTCTCCGCTCTCTGTCCTTTTCAGGGTGATAGACCCCTGAACCTCCGTGTGCCCCTTGCCCATTCTTTTCTTTTCACCTCAGCTTCCTGCAGCGGATCATTTTGGGTGGTCCCGCTTGCTGTCCCGTCAGAGTGTTTTCTCGCTTTTCTGACAGCTCTTGCCTCGCACCTGCACCGCTCCCAGGTCCCCCTACACAGGAATGCGCTGGGGCTTGTAATCGCCTTTGTGGGGGACATTGAGTTGGGCCATTGAGTTGTGTTCGGCTGAGTGAAACTTCCCAACCTCACAGCGCGCTGGCCGCTGAATGGGGCGCAGCGTGGGGCGCCTCTCCAAACCCGGTCCGCTGCCAAATTCCTACAGTGGCGCTCCACAATCAGTCCCACACAGGCCCCGTCCAGCGCCAGGCGCGAGGGAGAGGAGGGGGACATGGAACAGGCTCAACTCCGAACTGAACAGTGCGACTGGAGATATTTCAGGCTGTGGTGTGTATATGGGGGAGATTTGGCCAATGTTTTTTTCTGTATTAGTCTCTCACCTCTTGTCACTTCCAACAAGAGAAAACTCTGGGAAATAAAACTAGAAATCGGGGGAGCGTTGGTGAAGCTGTTTGGACAAAGTTTGAAAATGAATCAATTTGTGGTGAGTTGGTTGCAGCGTGCACTGTGCAGTGGTGCATTGTGGGCAGATAGGCAGGATTAAGAGGCAGCAAGATTGTTCAACATGTCAACGTGTAATTGCACGATAAGGCCCTTCCGAGGAATCCATTGGCCCCGTTGCTTGCTCTATTCCGCGCTAATCTCGCTCGGCACATTCGCTCTGTGCAATCTGTCTCCATAATCTTCTGTGACAGCGGCGCACGAGCAGCAGCTTGGTAATTTTTTGGGGAGGAGGAGGGGACACAAGGAGGAAATATGCAGAGGCGTGATAAAGTGACGCTAATTATCCCCATTTAGGACAGCAGTGCAAGGGATCGGGGCTTTACAGCAGCCGTGCGCGCAACTGATGGCCTCGCGCACAGCGTATCGCTGGCTACAAGATAAGAGACCTGCGCGCTGGAGAGATTTATTGGCCGGTCAGCTGCTCTCTCGCGCGCCTCACACGCGCACACGGTGACATGTTCAGCCCACTCTAGCCTGTGTCACCTCGAGGTGTCATTTGTTCAGGGTAAATTTGGCAGAACGCGGCTCTTTTGGACCGCGATGCGCGTGACGGGCTCCGCCTCTCGGCCTTTTACCACTAATCTGTGCCTCTTCCCATCAGCTGATCAAAAAGAAATAGGCACAGCACGTGAGCAAAGCGTGGTTATAAAGACTAGTCCAGAGCGCACTTGTCTTTGGACTTCGGGAATCCCACTTGCTGTTATGTTCTATATGAACGCGCACCCCAACAACATGGGGCAATTTCAATTAAACGTCCCTTTGTTTTCAAAGATTCATTTACAGCCTACGTAGCGCCGTTCCAGTTTTTTTTTTTTTTTGCAATCAGTAAATGTAAAAAATACACGTTTGATTAGCCTCCTTATGAATTTAAAAAGCACAGATATAAATCCCATATCAAATAAATATTAGAGTCACACAAATTTCAGGTTGCGTGAGTTCAGGAAGCGCAAAACACCTCCTTTGAAACTAAGACAAAGCTCTGATTTTAGGCGCAGCAGTGTCTAATATTTGTTGTCCGATCTCTTTTGAAATGACGCTAACAGTTTGAAAAACGTATAGACAAATAAATATATCCGTCATATTGGTCTAATATTATTATAAACTTTCAGAGTAATAGTTTTTTTAAATGCCGGTTAATACAAAATGTTTTTGTCCTTCCTCTTCTTACAACATGTGTGAGGTGTGAAAATACACATTAAATAGCCTATAGCTCACATAAATATAAAACCGAGCCAAAAAGGTCGATGTGTAAAAAAAAACAAAACATTTTTACAAAATCAAAATGGTTTAAACGCATTTGCACGTTCATTTGTTTAAATGTTTTGGTTTGTCTATAACCAATGCAACATAATATAATATTTAATGGGATATTCTCAGACAAATATGAGACAACAGGAAGGCCTCTGGAGAATGATTTAAGATGCCTGTTATTGCAAAGATTCGCCCTAATACTTCAGAACAGTTTACAGCACGTTATTCAGACTTTCAAATTGACGCACAATTACGCATAAACAAAAAGGCTCGTGTAAAGCCTCACGAGGACTTTTTAAGTGTAAAAATGGTGGAAACTCTTGATAAAACTCAGGGAAGGTCAGTAATCACTGCAGAGCCATTTTAAGAATCAAAGCAACATTTTGAAATTTATTTGATTTTCTTCATTGCAATAACAGGCTTTTCACTGCGGAAAAGCTATTTCATTTACATCAGTAGTTGCCCGTCATATTTTAAAATATTAAAATTATTCACAATTTACAATAATTAGTGTTACAATAAAAAGAGATGATTTAATTAAGACACAGGCTTCTGCAAATGAACACAGATGTTAAAGGAATGTTTGTCCCATTTCATTTAAAGCACTTTTCTTGTGATTATGACACGTTTCTCATTTTCAATAACTTACAAATACCCCCAAAATGATGAAAGCCCCTGGCTGCTGCAACCTTAACTCAGACTGAAACAAGACAAAAAGAAAGAGATGAGCACAATAACCGATAAGTCAGCGTCTTCAGAACTCCACTGGGGCTCGTTAAAAGAGCTGTGAATATGATTTAGCCTCATAAAGTCCATAAACATTCTGTACAAAATGCAGGTAGCGGCGGGATCGGCCAAATTAGGAAAAGAGGTAAGTATTTGGTTCTGTGCAGTTCTTCAATGAGTCTTAAATATGTGTTAGAGGCACCGTCCCGTTCACTCCCGCCGCGGCGCTCTGGTAGTGCTGCGGGAGCGCGTGCAGTCTGCTCTGCATGGATGCATCACCGGGTTCACTCCCGGGCAGGTACATACTTATCATCTCCCTCAAGTCTCCAGGACAAGGACCACGAGTGTGCGCGCTGCTCACTGGGGGACTCACGCTCGGTTCGGACTTGACCAGAGAACCCAGTGCGCCCATTGCAGAGGAGGACTGGTGCTGAGCGCTGTATGTGATGCTGCCATAACCAGACGGAGAGGCGCTCATGTAGCTCTGAGAGTTCGAGATGGGGCTATACTGGAGCGCGCTCATGTCATAGCGGTGCATGGGCTGCGGGTTGTGCGCGTGGTGGTGATGGGAGTGCGCGTGGTGGTGATGGTGGTGTGCACCGCTTCCTGGGTGCTGGCTGTAAGCGAGCTGCGCCTCCTGCATCATTGCAGCGGCAGGCGCGGGGGGGGGCCCCCCCTCCCCG
>KN472351.1:38174-78429 GCA_000787095.1 Periophthalmodon schlosseri
CCTGGACTCTCTAACCTCTGGCCAACTCCTGATGAGGACATGCCGACCCCAGCACCGGGCCCGGACAGCAGCCCACCAGCCAGGGAGTATTTGTCCTTCTTTAGCAGGGTCTTGGTCTTCCTTCGCGGCCGGTACTTGTAGTCCGGGTGCTCCTTCATGTGCATGGCCCGCAGCCGCTTGGCCTCGTCAATGAACGGGCGCTTTTCGGCCTCTGACATCACTTTCCACTCTGCACCTAGCCGCTTGCTGATCTCAGAGTTGTGCATTTTGGGGTTCTCTTGGGCCATCTTTCGGCGTTGGCCACGGGACCACACCATGAACGCGTTCATTGGTCTCTTTACGCGCTCCTGGCTCGCTTTCGAGCTAGCGTTCGGCCCCGTTTGCCCAGTGTTTGTATTTGTTTGGGGGCCGGGGGAGTGGAGGTCCGTTTCCATCATCATGCTATACATTCACCTGCCTTTTAAATTTTGCCACCTACAGAGAAAAAAAAAGTCTTGAAGACTGGAGGCGCGCTGAGATGAGTGCGCGCAGAGCGACTGACCACAAAACCGTTTCTGAAGAAACGTTATTCAAGTCGAAATTAATCCAAATAGTCACAAATGTTGTCCAGTGTGTCTTCTGTCGCTTCACATCCACTGTGGGAGAATGTGCGCCGGAGCCACTTTCTGTGTCGCAGTTGAGAAGTTGCTTGAAGCGGCGGCCATATGATGTGCACTGACAGCGGTTAAATGAGCCACGAGCGGCCAATGGGGCTGCAGCAGCGGACTGATTTGCATGGCGTTTGGTCAGGTGACTAAGAGCGCTCATAGGAAGAGCTCACCGGAGGAGGAGGAGAAGTAGGAGGGCCAATCCCACAAATAGCAGAGAGACATCATGAGAGACTTGAACTAAACCAAAATAACTGTGGTGTGTTTGATTTAAAGTGTGCGCGAAATGCCAAAGGTCTGGATAAAAAAACGTGTACAATATGGTTCACATTCAGCAATCTCTAGCTTTGACAGAAAACCATGGTCTAAGGCCTGCACTGATGCTTTATTTTAAAATGATTTGTACTACATGTTTCTTGCCATTTCCTCAATCCCCTCGATCATACACGCCTTATTCAGGAGTTAGTCTTATTTAGTAGGAAACAGCCTACACACTGACGACTGCCTTTCGCCCCGGTGCCGCCGTCTACTGGCGATATTGTCCCTGTTCGGGGGACTTCCAAACTTGGAAATGGATTATGTAGTTGATCTGTCATGTCATAGTGAGGACCTAGTCATTTTGCGGGACGTTTTAAATCCCGGTCAAGTATTGCGTTTGCAATCCACCACAAGGTAAAGCATCCTGGCCTCGCGCATATATAATCCACATTTCACAGCTGACCTCCCCTGAAAAGCCCAATCAACCTCTAATTGAAAGGGATAACGAAATACCACTTCCCGCGGCGAGACTAACGATGTAATCACTCAATTCTATTCACTCTATGATGTTTTATTTTTAATTAGCGCTTCGCGGGACACGCCGTGTGTTTGGGGCCTGAGGGAGCGGGATCTGGACAGATCTGGATCCTAATAGGGTTAACACAGTGGTCAATATACACGCGCACCAGGCACCGAGCGAGCCTTTAAGGCCTGCATCTAGTCAAGAGGAATGAAAGGAAAACGACAGAATACCGGCGTGCACAATAGCGCCATCAATTCATGAAATGCGCTAAAAAAAATTAAAGAAAGAAAAACATTTTGCCTATAGGCCTGCTCAATGAGCGTAAAATGTATGACTTCATTCATTTGTTAAATTGTAGGATAAATGAACACAATTAGGCCTAACACAAATTGTCTAGTGTATTTTTTTTTATCCCCATACAAAAACAATTAGGCATACATAAACATTCTGACCAAAACAGAATGGAAAAAATAACCCACTGAAACGGAAATCAACAACTATAATAATAATAACAACAACAACAACTACAACAATAACAATAATAATAATAATAATAATAATAATAATAACAACAATAGTTTTTATTAAATCTGTTTCGTAATGGTGAAGGCCATCTAATTCTCTATTGAAAAAAATAGCTTATGTGCCATCCTTACAATAGGACAGGCGCGTAAAGGGTGATGGATTGGAAAAACTGCACCCCAAGATGGTTTAAAGAAGGGGCGGACCTTCAGAGAATACGCGCCTAAAATAAAAAAACATGCGCAAACAGGTGCCTTTTACTTTATAAAGTAAAAGTTGCTAATCATATGGAGAGAAAAAAGTGAATTCGTTGTTTAATTATTTAAACGTGTCGCAGAGAGGAAGCACCTGTCTTACAGTCTCATTCCACACAACCCAAATTTCATTAGGACCCCCTCCTCTCTCCCATCGTACACCTGCTTTCCCCGCCTGTTGAACATGATGTAACCCAAATACTGACAGCCACGACGCACGTTCTGTCGTGCTTGTTAATACTAACCCATAGATTAAAAATATTAACTAATTTAGGAAAAAAAAAATGTAAAAAGCTTTCGTTATGAGAACAACTGTTGCACCAAATCCATATATCTTAAACCACCGCTTGGAGCCACTAAACACATCAGTGAGGGAGCAGAGCCGCTACTACGCACCGCTCAAAGAGCCGTTTACTCCATTTTCATCCAAGATACACAAAAGAGTTTACGCACAACATACACTTTCAGCTGACAGTAAATGCAGATCTCACAGACTTACGCACGTCTCCCTCGTTTCGTCTATTCCAGAGCATGTGGTCTGATTTGTCCCTCCACACTGCTAAAGCCGTCCTAAGCTTCATGTAAGACCGCTATTCCCGCTACAGTGTGGCCGCTTCGAGTCGAGTGCCAAGGCCGTGCTGCCCGGTGCCCAAACCCACCACTCAACACACACTGAGGGGCAGAGACGAGAAGAAATGACATTTATTATACACTCTAAAAAGAGACAATTCCAACTTATTGTTTCTCTCTCTGCTTCTAACATAATGAAGCGTCTTTTGTGTGGCGCAGAACAATACCAAACAAGTATTCTAATAAATAGCCACTTTTTTTGGCTCTCCAGGATGAATGGGTTGGAGCGGCGGGGTTCTGAAAGGCAGCTGTGCCGCATTCGGGGAGGAGGGGCGACGGCTTGGCGAGGAGCCCGCCCCCCCTCTCCCCTTCCTCACTCTCTCCCCTCTCCTCCTCCTGGATACTGACTCCCATTTCTGATCAGGGAGCATAAGAGATGCGAGAGAGAGAGAGAAGCTTTTGGGTAGGGAAGTATCGACTTTACAGGCTTTTTAGAGCATACAATGTTTTTTTTTTTTTCTAAAGCAAGGCCTAAACAAAGTCTGCTGTGGGAAGTCCACAGCCACCAATTAGTTTTATAAGAAACACACAGCGTGAGAGCGGGGGATTCTGACAGCGTCTCAGAGCGGGAAACACCAGTGTACCAATACTGCAACTTGTTTCATAGCATGCAGCCTACCACGTAGTGCATTTTGTGACCCATAATATACATTTCAATAATCAATATTAAACATTTAAAATATCCATAAAATAAAATTACAAGTTGCAGATATTGTAGTGTTTCTGTTTAGGACATAACCAGCACACAGAATGTGAACCCATCTTAGATTCCTTCCCTAACTGACAGTTTAGCAGCATGTCTGCTCGTCCTATAACACATACGATTTCATGTACAGTGTTCAGTGACAACATGAAGAGCAGTGAAATGATTTCAACACATTTCGCACATGTACACGTCCTATTGCCATAAAAGACAGGAATTCTGCAGAAAGAAAATACAATAAACACAATATAGTCTTGCCCAGGGTCATTGTGACATTGGATCCATAATTAACCAATGATGTTAAACCAATCCTTTAATTCTCTTCGTTGCAACAGAAAAAGAGCCAGCCTTAATGCACCCTGGTTTGTGTCACAACATCAAATACACATGAACTCCACAAGCAGGAGATTGACACAAAGTGGTAAAGCTAAGTAAAAGGCCATGTGAAGACTATTAGAGGGGAGAGAGACAGGCAGAAGGATCAGGTCGAGATCAGGCCTAAAAGCATTCAGGCAAGAGTGAGCCAATTGGCTAAAAGCAGAGGTCTTCATACACTACCTCTCCAATGCACAAATCTCACAAATCTCACAAATATAGCATCTTCTATACACTTTCTTTTTGACAGTGAAATGCAATTCAACCGAAATGTACCCGTATTGTCAAAATGGGTCTAAAATATTGCAAAGACAAACCAGGACTGAAGCCAGCCTCATCTGACTGACATTATGACTACAGCTGAATAATATGACAATGTTGTTTAAAGCAGTTTAGTGGACGCTAACGACTCCGTGTTTATGATCAGATAAAAGAACAGTAATATAAGTATTTATTTTCTTGAAAGACCCGTGCTGATATTGTTTTAATACCATCCTCACTATATATTCCAGCCCCATTTTGATCTTATGGGGCTAGATTGAAATAACTATTGTAACATGGCAGATACTTAAAAACCAGTGCTTAGTATTAGTAAACAGCAGAGTGCTTTGTCGTCTTTGGGAGTTTTTAAAGCAAAATGCTAACCCCAAACTGCCATAGTGGAAGAGTGCATTTTTGACAGACAGAGCATAACATGCCATTCAAAAGTAGGGCACTCTTGTCTACGAGCAATTTGTTCTTTTGTTACACCATGTGCTCTATTTTCATTTTCTTCTTTTGCTAAAAAATGGTGAGAGAAGAGCATGTAAGGGCTTGATGGAGTGGTGAGTCAGAGACAATATGACACGAACAAGTGTGAACGAGGGAAGAAATCAAGAGAGTGAGGGAGACCAGGGAGGCCAATGTCAATCCCACGGCAAACAGCAGTGGATAATCATGGGCTTTAGCAAAACACTGTGTCCATAATGCTATTACCCAGGATTACCTACTCCAGCAGAGCCGCCAAGACGCTCTACACAATGTGCCACAGACCTTTCAGATAATCATCTTATCACACATGACAAACCCAGAAGAAACATCCCATTATTCACCAATGGAAAGAAATCTGCAGCCTGTTTCAATGAAGACATATTGTAAGCCTAAATTATTTGAGTGGAAAAATATCAGATTTTGAAATTAAGCAGCATCTTCCCCACTCTTCTTCAGTTACATTTCCCAGCGCCACTTTCTCCCCCAATTAGACACAAGATTTTACGCATTGTTCGGCTTATCAATTAGCCATAACACCTTCCCCTCTGTTTGCTCTAATGGTTTTAACAGTCACCAGTTGCAACTCTTAGAGGTGCTGTGCTAATGGTGTCGCCACGGCGATGGAGTCACGGGGAAAGGGAAGAAGTAAGAAGGGGGGCAGCTCTCCCGAACACATCTCTAATTAGAGCTCACAGCCAGTCATTACGGCTGTAATGGGGTGTAACGCTAATGGCTATCAGGCGAGCCCCCACAAACAACAGAGGGGGGCTCTTGTAAGGTGAGAGGAGCAGAAAATTTAAGGAGGAGAAATAAAATGAAAGACTGAAGTGAGAAGGCAAGGTGGGGGTGTGGAGAGTCAGAAGGTGCACCAAGCAGAGAGGGTTTTAAAGTAGAGTAGTCAGACAAGGTCAGGCCCCATTAATGGAAAATGTCTCACCGATGATGGTTAAATCTGTCATTTCAGTAACTGGACAAATATGAAGATTGACAAGAAAAAACGACTGGGAATTAAGAAGCAGGTGAGAGGCCGACTGGTTCAGGAGCGGCACAAGAGACAGAGTCTGGCACTCTGGCACTTAGACTTGTTAGTGCAGATGCACTCAGCAGCCCTCTCTAGCAGCGATACATGTTTTTACACTTTTTAGCAAATTGCACCGGCTGCTGGAAGACCAAAGTGACGGAGAGCAAGGTAAAGGAGGTGATGACAGAAAACTGGTTTTAGGAGAGGAGTGAGTGAATAGGTGTGTGTCCGAAGGGAAAACAGAAGAGCCCGATTCTACTTCACGCTGCACCAACACTATTAAGTGTAAAAAAGGATTTGATGCCAAAAAGGTGACATTGTCCGTGTGTTTACAGGTTTAAGTTGAGTTTAGTGTCAACAACAGATATGCCAGTGTAGCTGAGCTTCTATTGCACTGGTCTAGCCAGTCAAGAACTGTTATTCTGTTCTAGATATAAAACCAGTGTGACACCATCTTTTCCCCCGGGTTTAGGTAGAAGTCAAACAAGTGGAGGAACCAATCAGAGTGGAGCAGTGTTTGTCCTTGTCTGGTGGGAAAACCTGTTTGTTATAAATAATACGGGTGATATTTGAGAGGAAATACATAGAGCATACAACATTCAAATGACTGAAGTTACTGTTTATCATATGCTGGTTTTCATTTTCCACAAAACACACCAAACAAAGTGTCACTATTAAAGACATTACTGTTTAAATCTGTTGGAAAAAAGTAACTTAATGGAGTGATATCCTTTCGCAAACACTTCTACTTCTAGCACATTCATTTCCTCTATTTAAAGCAGTATAAAGACGAGGCAGCAGGGTTAGCTATAGTTACACGTACAAGATTAGGATTTAAATGTAATATATGTACCAGACCTACATGACATGCAGTGAGGTGTAAACATAAAACACAGAATTTCAGTTTCTAATCCCTTAAACTCTCTCTTGATGCACTGGGGTGTTTTTCTGGCAGGTTACCTCATGTGATCCCAAATATTGACTGTGCTATTAAAGCGGTGAAACTTAGGTCACCGGGGACGACCGCACAGAAATTGCTTGGTATTGTGCATGGGTCGCTATGAGGCAACGTCGGTTTAATGTAACTCAAAAACAAGCTCAGAGGGGGCATATTGGGTGCATGTTTTAAAATCAAAATGCATAAAATGTCTGGCATGTATAGTGACATGCAAATTAAGACGAGCGTTTTCCACTGAAGATGGGAGGCTTGGAGGATTACTGTATGTCGTAACCTATTGGGTGGGTGATCTCTCTGTGGCGTGGCCTTTGAGAAAGCAGCAGGACTGTGTTTATGAACTGGAAGGCGTGCGGAGGGGCTTGTTTCTGAGATGTGCCTGTGTGGATATGGTTCACTGTGGGCCCTCTCCCAGAATTTAAAATAAGGTCATTGTCCCTGGGAGGGCCCCAAGTCAAAGCTGTCCTTCTTCACCTGCCCTTTAAGTGGCCTCATCTGCACCTTTTTGGCAGGTTCACTCTTCAGCTGTGTCCACTCTGTTATTCACTCATTTAGTTTATCGTATGCTGTGCTAAAACCTACTACTACGAAGAACGCTGGGATTACTTGCACTTGCTGTATCTTTTTGAATCGATATGACAGTCGAGGAGCAGCCACACTAAGGTCCAGAGTGTCTGAGGATGTTGTGTTTTTGGTGAGGCATATTTTGTTTCTACATGGCCATGGATGGTGCAAAATTACAAAAAAAACTTGTTCTGCTTTCTAGAATCCAGATTACTTTTAGAGTGGCATAATTTTAAACATTATAAGGCAAAATCAGGTGAACAAATGCTGGAGTGATTGAACAAAAATGACACAATAATTAGCCACTCTTTATATTACAGTACGTTTTACTGTGGAATAATGTAACAACATGTTAATGTAAGTGTAGAGGGGTTGGGTTACATGTTTTTACATTGTTCTTAATGAGCTAGATGGACTGTTTTGAAACAGTCTCTGCATTGTGATGTTCCACCTCAAGACAGTAACACTGCCTTGAAGGTGGCCCCCGTTATCCATGTGTTTCAAGCTTGGTCTGTTTTGCTGTTGGGAAAACAGTCTCTGGTATATTCATATTATTGCCGAAAACCTTTTAGTAAGTTAACTCTTTACCTATGTCCACTCGTAAATTCTTTGCTCTTTGTTCAACCCAGGGCACATTCAGACAGTCTACAGATGAGGAGACCCTTTTTATACTTGTTACACTTTGTCCCTGTGGCTGCATTTTGCTTGTTTTTGTCTCTCTAAAAGAGTGGCACCCAGTAATGCCTTAAAACTCTAATTTGATTGGAGAAATGAATTTTATGGATTAGCAAAACAATAAAACAGAAATGGCATCGTTAGTAGATAAGGCAGGTAATAAGTGTATTAGAGGTTCAACTGTGTGTCTGGAGCAGCACAGATGCGTATCCAATAAGAAGGCAGAGTGAGCAGGACAATAACCCACTATTCTTATGCTAATCAAGGAAACCATTAATGTTTACATTCAAAATCAGCCTGTCCATAGAAATACATTCACTCCCCGCTAAACTGGGATAATTAGTTCCCTCTTAAACCCATATTCCATTAACTCAGGTGAATCCATCTGAGTTTCATCAAATTTCTGCTTCATTTTGCATGATAATGCAATTTAAAAGCAAATGACATATTCAGGCGCTGGAGAAAATTAGCGTCTATGTGAAAATAATAGACAGTTACAAGGCTTCTTGTTTTATTTTATATAAATCGAAATATTTGAAAGTCAACGCTATAATTCAGCGTGGCCGATTTATGTATAAATGAATCTTTAACAGTAAACAGCTTATTGCAGATTAGTGACTGGTGTATTGAACGCTCCCGTTGCTTCCCTGAACACTTTGTATATGTGACACCTTGCATTATGATGTGGTCCTGATGTTGAGAGGATGGGACTGACAGCAGCATTCAGGTCCTCACTGAAGCCTGTGATTCTGGAGAGACCCCACGTCCTCATTGGAATAACACAGCCATCAGACAGGCTCTCTGCTGATTAGCTCTGTGTGCCCAGGCAAACAAATGGAAATTAATGTCCATCCCAATCACACTATTTTAGGTGATGTGTGCAAAATCACTTCCCCTAAATATCTCGTACAAACTGTCCCATCTTACAAATCGAATTCAGTCATTTGGAATTTGAATGCACCAAATATTATGTAGATTCATCCCTGCGCAACTGCTGACGAGTTTGAGACAATATTTGATGTTGGGCATCGGTAAGAATATGGCTGTTTTCTGTTTAAATGGGAATGCAGCTTGACATATCGGACCTGCAAGTGGCCATGGTAACTATTTGAAATATTTAGATATATGCGTGTTTCTTTTCTATTGATTTACACATGCCATTAGAATTCTCACCTTGGGGCAACGCAGTGTGTACATATGCATATTTTATACTTTTTTAGACTATTATACATATGCAAAGTGTAAGAATAGAGCAGCAGCATGTCTTTTTGTATCACATAGTTCAACCTCGGAGCCTGAGCAGAAAGTTTGCAGCGGTGACGTGAGCGTGTTTGAGTCGGTTAAGCTAGTCCATACATACACCGGTGTTACAATGCGTGTGTTGTATTTTACCTTTCATATTTCACATGTGCCCTGTTGCTGAGGGGGAGAGTCCCGGTGTACGGTCCCTCTACATGTCTCAGTAGCTTTAGCACACACACGCGCACACCGGCTGTAATGGATAGGAGCTGGCTGAGGGCGTCTGTCAGGGGCGACTGTTCTAATCAGAGCAGTGGGGAGAGAGATAAAGGAGAAAATAATGAGTGTGGCATCGGGCCTTTCATAGCGCAACAAAAGGCCACGGGATCAGATAGACACACACAATGTGGAGAGGAGAGCGAGGGAGGAGGAGAGAGAGAGCGAGGGAAGGAAGGATGGGAAGAGGCAGGACCAGGCTCAAACGGGGAATGAGTTTGCTAATAAGCCCATGGATGCGGTAGGCGGTGGAGGTATTTTTAGACATATATAGTAGTGTCTTAATCAGACTTCTAAAAAAGACAAAATGAATCGATGGCTATGCTTCACCAATGCCAAAGTGGCGACGCATTTACCACAGAACATAAAGGAGCAAAGTAGTGTTTATAGCTTCAAAAAGTAACTCAAAATGTATTATAATAATCGAATGTATGAACTGATGTGAATATGACATGTGTGAACTCGCATTGGCTTGTTCCTGTCATCAACATGTGAAAACTGAAACTGTATTTAACCCGAAAGCAAGTAGCAAGCTGGTCTGTGTAAAAAAACCGACTATTTTTATACAAATGATTTGTAAGTCATAAACATTTGCTTATAATTATCAATTGGAATATTTGAAATTTAAAACGGCCACAGGAAAAGCAGCTGACACAATACACTGCCAATGCCAAAGGGAATTTAGATAAACACACAAAAAAACACACAAAAGTACCAAAAAGTTATTAGCCGCTCTTGTTAACGTACGTCAAAATCCTGTGCTTTGTCAAACACCTCCGGGTTCTAATTTTACAAAACAAACTAATCTTCAAAAACAAAAAAAAATAAATAAAATTGTTGCGTTGTTTAAACACTCCCAGATCCAAACAGTGATCCAAACCCAAATGAAAATATAGTTGTCAATGACCCTGGTCGATCTTACTTTAAGCACTTCTACAACAATTTCTCAGTAAAATTTTTCACAGCACTCACAATGAGGCTGAAGACGGTGGTTTCTATGACAACATCAATCACTTTTGAGATTATAAACACAAGCTCCCATTTCAGAGCGCGAAAATACTTCGGCAGGCTCGGTGCCCTCTCTCTTCCGTCTGATTAGTGCTGCTTCATTTGCCGTGCATGTGATAATTTCCAGTTTGATTATTAATGCTTAATTTACCCAGATTACACTCCTTTGATTATTAATGCCTAATTTAGCCTGATGACTCCGATCATTACGCGGTGCCCAAACTGAAAGCAAACAACCTCAGTGGTCCTCCAATGTGGCCATACAGCCTCCTCTAACAGATAATGATACTGTTCAGAGAAGCCAGCGGGCCCAGGGAGCGTGTTAAGTCAATGTTTTTTCTCTCTCTTTTTTTAAACCCAAACTCCCATCAAAGTTTAAAGAGAAAAGAAATACTAATTAGAAACTGCAAGCTAGGAGAAATGAGGAGGCAGACTCTGAACAGAAAATCCTATTCACAGACTTAATGAGCTTGTCGAAGCTGAATAATTGATTTCTAATTCTAGCCTGCAGCTGTTGACCCAACCAGGGAGTGTTTTGAATGACGCTGAAATATGTTGCGCTCCAACTTGGCACCATTGGCTTTCAAGTAACTTACCCCAGAACCATCATATTTTACCTCGCACTTTTATTTACACATTTTTACAGTTAATTAGATGACTAGACCGAGGCTCCGCGCTTTGAAACGCATCGCACATAATTCTCTTGACAACTTAATCCTCCCACTACTATCTTTATAATATATGCAGTTACAGTTGTTTGGTGATTAATACTACATGCGTAAATGACAAGAAAGCCAAACGTTCCCTTATACATTGAGCAAGTGGCGGCACTGAGCTAACAACAAACACGGGTAGGCTATACTGCACCCCATATGGCTACTACATTAAGTGTAGCTACTCACTAACCATCTATCTTGACCTGAACAAGTAAGATTAGACAGAAGATCCTCTAGTACACGCCCAAGAACAATCACTCAAGTGAACAACCACAACTGTCCAAGTCATCCCTTAACAATAGCCTGTATGATTGACATTTATAGTAAACTTATTTACATATTTTTGGTTAATTAACTTAAACTTGATCAACTAAACTCAAAATTTCATTCTCAATATTTTACTAAGTGATACAAGAGCAACAAAATAATAAAAGTTTGTAGATTTCTCCATGTAACCCCATTGGGATCGTGGGTCATATCAGATTGTAGTTGTTCTTTGCTGGTCTTGTTGGCTGTGGAGTGATTGGTTGTTGCCCCGGTGAGGATGAGGCTGTCCTGTCCTGGGGGGTTTGGGAGGGTTCGGGGGGCAGCGGAGGCACAGAGCACCCTGTGTGTGAACCACAGCAGCTCGGCGTCCCTGTAAGATGACCTCACGGAAAATAGGCCTAATTATTGCTGTGACAGCCCCATGCTATCATATTCGGCCAGATCAGTCGCTACGGAGGGAGGGGGAGAAGAAAAATTAACAGAAATATATACGGCCGTGCCACCAACCCCCCCTAAACTTAGCCCATTTATTTTTAATACCCTAATCAGCAGGTCCCAACGGGGGCTTGGCTCTCACTCAGCCGCACTGACAAACACAGGTGAGCACAGGTAAGGCGGGACCAGAGCAAAAGGAAACCTGGTCATGTGGCCAACATCGATACATAACAAAAAACTCTGCCGTCTTCTCAGAGACTATCGAGTTTATATTTCTCATAGTTTTGATTATTCTGAGCAAACAAAACACTTTGTTCTGTCTGTTCAGAAGGAGGTTAAGACCATGAGGATGTCTGGACACGATTCACACGAGGCTTCTGTGCAGGATTTAATTTTAAATTCATCTTTGACAGCAGCAGTCTTCTCTGACACAAGCAGAGGTTTCCATTTGAGCTTTTAGAAATAACAAGAAAACAAGAGAAGATTCCATCATGTTGGCATTATCATGGCATGCACTGTATTGTGTGTGTGTTTCACCAGGCGGCTCAATGAACTGCCCTTCAAAGGACTAATGAAGTTTTCTGATTCTAGCAACAGAAAGTTCACTTTAATGGGACTTCAACTGGCACATTAAAGGCAACTCCATCTAAATGGCAATTTCTAAGGTCACAATTTTCTAAATTGCAAAGGCTGTAATTAGGTGATACAAACTCCTTTGAAAATAAAAAAAAAATATATGAATGGGGTCTTGGGATATAATGAAACCTGCTAATCCTATAGTTTAGACCTCTACAAACTTGATTATTTATGCCTAATTTAGCCTGATGACTCCGATCATTATGTGTTGCCCACAATGAAAACAACCACAGTGGTCCTAGAAGACACAAGTCTAAACCACAAAATACATATGGACGTATTCTTGCAATCCTACATCTGATTTTTTGGACTAAAATGACTGCAGCAAGTTGTGATTGAGGGATAGAAAACAGGGAGTAAAATCTGCGAGAGAGTTGGATTCTGTGCGCTCAACCAACAAGACAAGCCTTTTTCTATTGCACTATGTATGTGTAACAGAGTGATTTTGATGTTGTTGACGGTTAAACAGGCCCCTGTCATAGCTGCCACATGTCAATCTGCCCTTAAAAGGCGAAAGAGGAGCTTTACCCTTATATTGAAATGTTGGACTAATGTAAAGTTTTGTATACGTCCATGAATGCATTATACAAAGTCATTCTATCCGATCTATATCAAGGCCTTTTGTGGCCTAGCGTTTGAATTGTTTTGTTGCGTTGAAATACTAAAAGAGGTATTCCTTTTTATGAATGGGTAAATTATATCAGTTTCAACACTTGATATAACACAGTAAATGCCTTTTAGAATAATTCAATTGGAGCCCCAGCATATGGCAAATACAAAATACCCAGAGCTTAATGTAGACGGTAGCAATGATCCCAGAAACTGTCCCTCTCCTGAAGCTATAGTCATTAGGCCGGATCATTATATGATAGATTTCAGGGCCATTTACAGAGGTTTTGTTCCCAGAGACAGTATTTCAGAAACACCCTGGGAATAGGACACACTACACCAAGAAGTCCCTCCATGAGAAAACATGAGATCGGACAAGAGCATGATGATCTTTGGCCGTTAAACATGTTTATTATGAACAACATTTGAACGTTCCAACACTTTAGACAACTTCAGAAAGGTCCTTGAATGTAGCAGTAAAACTCTATCAATTGTTTAATTCCACACGAACACTCTTACAGCAAAAAGCTCAAAGTGAATTTATCTATGTGCCGATATAAACCAACTACTATAATGGAAAAACAACAAAAACAGGCAAACAAAGCACTGTAGTAATGCAGTTGGTAGAAAGCTGTGTCTTTGGGCAAGACACTTTGTATGCAGACACGGGAGACAAAGGTGTATAGATTTGTGCGAGCGGTTTCTTGATTCTTCGAGTGCCCAGATAGAAAAGCGGCATGTAAATGTACCCTTGGAATGTACGTCTGTATACACACATAACGAGATTATGCCCAGAAAAGCAAATAGGCCTAATTAGTAAGTTTAATTTATGGTTGCGTTTGTAACAGCGGGTCAAAATGTTTTTAGTATTTTAATTAATTCATCAGCAAGTGTTATAATACAAAAACAAAAACGGGCGTCTATTTTTAGCTTCCATAAATGTAATCAGCAAAAAAAAAAACTTGAGTCAGCTGTGAATCAAACATCAATCACACACAGACACAATCAAACAACGTAATATTCTAATAATGAGATTAATTCCACTGATTACAGAAGCAGCCTCCTCCAGATAACTGCACTTCATTTGCAGCGTGATTGCGTGGCTCGGTTGGACCCGGAGCGGCGTGCTGTGGTAGTCCTTGTAACTCAGCCCCTCTCTGTCACTGGCCATGTGTAGTGTGTAATAGGCACTGACAGTCGGCGTGCAGGTCACTAACCCTATGGTCCAGTCTAATTGAGGCTAAGGATCGCGGCTTGTCCTGCCATCTATAATTAAGCACATCATCTGCGGCCGTATGAAAGATTCAGCTGGACTGGGAGTGGCCCGACACCTGATCCAGCGTCAGACTTCAGCACTCGAGCAGATAAACGTATGTGTGTCCGGGGACGCCAGCGCCGCACTGACCTGTGAGCATCTACTGATTTACCACTGTCATTACATTGGCTTTTAATGCGCTGTAATAGTTATTTTCTAGAGCTGCCGAATAAGTGAAACATACTAGGTACACCGTAATTAGCCTTAATAAAGCATGAAGAAAGACTTAATTCATAATGAACAAACATTTGTTAAGATTTTGGCTTAGTAAATACTTAATGCCCTAACTCCTGACCATAATTCCTTAATTAAGTAGATACTAAGCCTGAATAATTCTTAATAAACTTTAAAATTTGCCTTTCTTAATGCTTTATTAAGGCTGTAAAGGCTGGGCGACAGTAGCTGAGGGTTTATCCAGTCGAAGGTTAGCGGTTCAAATCCCACTCTCGACATAAACATCTTTGGGAAATAGTAAAAGAAAAAAAATCAAATCTGTCAACTGGACAAAAAGTTGTAGGAGTGAAGACGTTTCGCTGCTCATCCAAACCGCTTCTACAGCTCCGGTCAGATTACTGGTGCACACTGCCTTAGACATCTTTGGGAGAGCGGTCAGATCCACTGACCCATAGTTTGGCGGTGCGATTTCAACCCCCAAGATGAATGCTGTCGTAGTGTCCTTGGGCAAGACACTTAACCCACCTCCCCCTCGTGTCTGCGTACACTGGTGTATGAACAAGCGTGCGGTTCCTTGATGTAAAGCGTTTTAAGTGCCTTGAAGGTGGAAAAGCTCTATATAAAAATGTGACCATACCAAAGTACTAAATAAATTTATACCATACACAATATTCAGTTACTATTTGGTGCTAAGCTACTTACATAGCCACAGCTGCCCAGGGGTAGACTGAATGAAGTGGGGCTGCCGATCTTTGCCATTGGCCCTTCTGATCACTACCAATTACGCACACACACTACATACATAAGTCAGTAAGAATATCTATTTATAAAACATTTCTCAAACACTGAAGGACATTTCTGGATCAGTTACTCAATTAGGTTTATAATCAGTGATGGGAAGAATATTTGAAAATGTATTTAGTTACAGAATACTGAATACCTGCATTAAAATGTATATTGTAACGTATTCTGACACCTGGTCCAAAGAGTACTGCATTCTGAATACTTTGCACATAAATGATGCTGTAAAGATGCAACATGTGATTAAAATACAGCTTTATATTTGTTTCACTGTTTGTTATGTGCTTTCTATCAATAACTGTAGAAGCTAAGATTACAGCATTTTTTTTATATTTTTCTCTCTGATTATGTGCAGTTTGAAGCCTAAATTGTTGGATCAAGTACTTCCACGTATTCCTTTGATTCTTTAGAAAAATAACTGTATTCTGAACACCACCAAATGAAAAAGTAACTCTAACTCTAAAAATTAGTATTCAGAACACGTATTTTCGGTACGTAGTCTGTTACTTCCCAACACTTATTATAATTAAGGAAGGACAGAAGGAAAAATAAAAACATAGTTAGCATCATTAAGGGGATGTTTATGGGAGGCATGGATGAGGTAGTGGCGCAGTGGATTAAGTTATGAACAGCAACAAGTTGAGCACATTTTGCCTACAATTTTGTTATCAAGGTTGGTTTGTTTGTTTTGCAATTCCTTTATTTTTCATATCTGTGATGCCGTATATTTCAAGTACAACAGTTGTCTAAGATGTACTGTATGTTTTTGTTGGCAATCTACCATGAAGCTGGCCAGTATGTGAATGAGACATTGCTAAAGAATAAGCTGGTAACACACTCCTACAACGCTTACCTTTGTGTGAGAGCTTATTTTATTATACAAGACACAGCCATACTGAAGAATAGACTAAATGCTTGTAAAGATCACTGATTCAACAGGCTAATGCACATTCAACACATAATTCCATGATGCCACTCAGCTAAACCCATAGCATGAGCTGTAAAGTCTAAAACACTCTTGTTCTTGCACTACGCCTAGCCTGATCTTTGGCGTGACAGAAACTTGAAGTGTACTCTGCCCTCTTCAAACAGCCCACCTCCTTCCTCCCTCCTCCTCTTCCTCCCAACTCTCCCTGCTTCCTCGCCTTACCCCACTCAGCTCCTCTCTTTCCTGCCGATGCCTTTGAAATACAGCTTTCAAAAAAATGCTGCTTTTTGAATTAATGAATCATTTTTCGCCAGGTGTCGTTGGGGATGGGGGCTTTGGGGGGGAGCTAATAAATACAGAGTGGTACAGAGTGGAGAGAGAGTCCTGCCCCCTTCCCATCTCACTCACCCACAGCCCTCCACCGCCCCACAGCCTGAGATGAAAGCCCTGGCTCGTTCCTGTACCTTTAATTTAAAGCTGAAAAGGAAAACGAGAGCGGGGGTGCGAAACACGCTTATGAATATGGAGAAAATTGAATGAGAACTGTCCCTTTGAATAAATGAGTATGAATGTCCCTTGGCCTTGTTGGGAGAAAGGTCGCATCAGACCCTTGGATATACAGATAGAGAGCAGCTTGATGGACTGGGCCACACTGCACTGCTGTCTGTACGCAGATATGTGGACGAGTTTTGTTCATTGCTCGTGTGCTTTTATTGTCTGTCTGGAAGCTTAATTTCATTAGTCTGAAAAAGTGATCAGTGTTTTAACAGAGCACATCTACATTCAGCTACTCAGAGGTCATTAGGATGCAGGCCCGTGGCCTTGGCCATAAATGCATTTGTAGGATTCTGACCAGTTGTAGAAATACTATCAAACTGCTGCCTCTACAGCACAATGTAAGACCCAACTTTAAAACTGATTTAAAGCCATTTATGATGAATGGAAGTTATAGTTATAGACAGCTTTGCTCCTGAAGACAATTCAATTTATAATATAGCATATAATGCACTTATTTTAAGTTATAAAATGTTAAAGCCACAGAGTTGTGTGTAATTTTTTATCACAATGAGGCACAATTTGACACATGAAATATTAATAAGACATAAGCCAGTTTGAGGTATTTCTTCTAGCATTTAGTCCACCTATACATATACATGTAGCAAACAAAGCATTAACCTTGAAAAACTTTTTGTTTATTGCTACAGTACCATTGTTCATAGCCAGTGCAAAAATACATGCTTTCTATGTTGTAATGTTTAATGCAGTCACATAGATAATTTGTAGATGCCGGTTAATATCAAACTGGTCAAACTCTAGCGTTAAAGAAGTAAAATGTCTGCAGTACTTGTGTTGTAATTTTTGTATTAAAAAAGACAATACCTGTTATAAAATGTCTTATCATCCACCATGTCTAACCAGAGTCCATATATCCATCAAACCAGAGCACCAAAGATCTTTAAGATCTGCCATCTTTAAGGTCCCAAAGTGTCAATACCAGAGTAACATCACTGCAAGTACACAACATACAATGCACAACCAGCCACTTCTCCTCTATGCCCATGCGGTCGTAGAGTTTTTCAGTGTGGATTAAATAGCAGTAAATAATAAAGACCGCGAGCCGGAGGAGGCTGCAGGGACACGGACATGAAGAACTCATCGTTTGGAGGTTGTCTCTATAGCTCAGGCTCCTCTCTATTGTGAGTGGTAGGAGGAAGGGGGAGAGAATTCAATCCAGCGCTACTTTGGTGAACAGGCAGACACTGACTGACACTCATGAGTTAAATGCTAATTGAAGGTAGCAGAGGGCTGGATGCGAGTTCTGAGAGCCCGGTCTGAATGGCACGCGGCCTTGGACCGAGGACGCCACAATGGAAGGAGCTAAAAGCAGTGTGTGTACTCTCCCATACTCGCAGATTCACCAACACTTTTATTGTTGATGGAATCGAAGAGATAGGCCTCCATTTATGTGCGCATTCAAAACATTCATGTATATTTTAGCAGTAAACAAAAACGTGATCAAAGATTCTGCATAGTCAGTTTGAAAACTTCTTACTATGTTTTTGTATAGGCAAAGTTTCAATGTACCAAAACATAGAACAAAAAACTACAAACAATAGTAAAAAATAGATAACATTTAATACAAATCTACAGTTGGCTTTGTGCTAAAATTATTATTTGAGTATTATTTTTCATTGTTTTTTATTACTGCATTTTTAAGTCACCCTACCCAGATATGAAAACACTCTATTCCATCCAGGAAGTGCTCCTCCATGTTTTTAAAGTTCATCTTCAGCAGAGTCATTCTGATCATGTCAGTGCATAATTTACTAATATTGAAGCTAGCTGTTTTTGTTTTTCAGCTTAATTTACTGCTTTAACTGCTTCACTCCTCAGTGCACCAGAATAGGGCAAGTCCTTGTACTATTTCATAATAAAAAGTAATATACCAACACTAAAGTGTCCAAGAAGTAGCTCAAAAAGTATGACTGTATAATTGCTACTTTAATTCCATAACTATATAAATACACAGCAGTAGCAGATACAATAGTGGCTTTTCTGAGCAAAAAAATGTGGTTTCGTTCACGTTCTGAAATCAAAGATATTGAACTTTGCACCAGGTCAACAAATCTGCAATCTGTGATGTCACATTAGCGCGATCTATTGACACTCTGCAGTGACATTACACTGGGGGGAAGGGGGGGTCTACATGTATCTCTATGGTGAAATGTTCAGCAGTTTCCATGGTGACACAATGCACACATTAGCAAACACAGCCCAAAAAGTTTTAAGATCTGAAAGTCAATTCTGAAAACTCAAGAAAAAATACAAAATGGATTTAAACAACACATTTTTCAGGAGCCTGTGATCAATACAAACGTTCATTGTCCTGTTTAGGTGTTAGATTGTCAACAAAAAAGTTGAGTGTGTTGTCCTCACAAAAAGTGACTATGTGAAGCTAGACAGCCAGCGAACTAATAAAGAAAACTCCGTACACAAGGCGCATTTTTCTTGCTTTTATGGAGGTCTTTGGCAATTATTTTGTTTTTAAACATACAGAAAAAATGCATATTCCTAACTACATTTGGAGTACAAATACAAGTAGCTAGCTTCTACACATGTAATAAGGCAGTCGTAGTTAGCTCTGTGGAACAACCACAAGTTCACATTACATGTTCAAATAAAATAAATGTGATCTCTATCAAAGTGCTTGTGACATTCCCCCTCTGTCCCTGGATGAGATTGACTAGTGGGTCAATAGGTACTGCAGCTCCAAGGAGTTTGGGCCCAGAAAGAATTCTCCCATAGAGCACAATGGATTTTTTAGGAATTCAAAGTGCCCGTGTTCAGCTGACAGGGCATCCACAGCTTTCACAAAGGTCGGATTTTGTAGGGATTCTTTTCTATTTTCACAACATGAAGATTTTAAAATTTAAAATCCCCAAAGTGACAAAAAGTTAACTTTGTAAGATTTAGCCTCGCCCCGCTCTAAGCCCGCGCTAGCTCCGCTTTAGCAGCCATCACTCTGATTCTGACGTCACATGGTGGGACGCACTCGCCCGTATTGAGAAAGTAATAAGGAAAAGAACATTATTTTTGGGCCCATGCCCCAATGAGCACAGGCCATTGAAAACAATATGACGCCATCTTGAGTTCACCTTCCAGATTTTATTATACTTCCATGTTACCGAGTGGAAAAAACGTCAAGCATCCTCTATGGATACATGAAAACATTACATGTGTTACACGTATTCACTTAGTTTCTGAAAGTAAAACTATAATCTCTGAGACAGGTCTTAGGAAACCTTGCAGTCCCTTCTTTAACAATCCGCACCACTGCGGACGCTTTTGTCACTGCTGGGTAAAGTCTTTACCATTAGTCCCAAGGGCCATTCATTCCTGTGTGCTGGAGCATCCTTTAACATGACTACATCTCCTTCTCTGACATTTGGTTGTTTTTCAGTCCATATTGTGCATTTCTGCAAGGCACACACATATTCTCTTTTCCACCTTTTCCAAAATGGATCTGCGAGTCGTTGTACTTGTTTCCACTGTTTTCCATACAACTGTTCGGAGGGAAAGTTTCCAGATGGAGCAGAAACTGTGCTTGACTTTTGTGTCACATTGCTGGAGTGAGTACTGCCAGTTCGGATCAGTAGATATTGGGACAAGAGGCCTCGCATTCATAATAGCCATTACCTTGGCCATAAACATGCTTGAAACCTCACAAGAAAGACATGTTTGACCATTTTTTAAAAACATTACATCTAGGATACGCCTAGTCACCCCTATGATATGTTCCCAAGGCCCTCTCATATGGGACGCGTGCGGAGGGGTGAATGTCCATGAGCACTCCTTCTCTGAAGTACTTTCTCACTGCTGACTTGTCTGTGTCTGAACTCAGTTCCTTACAAGCTCCCACAAGAGCTTAGCTGGGCTGTATTAAAGACACAAGGCGCTTACCGCCAACTATCCAGAAACTAGCACCACGGACAGCCTCTCCTGGGATGTGTCGTCCTTGATGAGCTGAATGTTCATGGAAGTGTCTGGTGAGGAGTGGGGCAACATGGCAGGAGGAAGGAATAATCAGAGGGTTCATTTTCTGTGAGGTCGAAAGAGGAAAGACGCCCACCAACGCCTAACAGTCCATCTTTATCCACAACTGCATTGAGCTTTTTGAGGGTGTAATTTTTTAGTTGATCTTTTTCCTTCTTTCAACTTTTTCAGTGTCTCTTTGTATGCATCACGTTGAACTGATTGGATGATGGCATTTTTGGCTCGTGTGAGCTCTTTCACATTTGTACATTCTTTGAGGCTTTTTCATCCTGGTTGTCCAGATTGGCTTTTGCTTTGCATGCTGTTGTCCAACTTGAAAATCTTTTAAAGCGTTCTGACCCTGGCTGTGACCCTAATACTGCGTTTCTGAGTACTTATAACCCTGGATGTATTTCTTTGTCATTCTCACATTCAACAAGTGAGAATGGATTGTGTTTACAAGAAGCTTGGGCCACTGAACCAGTTACTGTTTTTGAGTTCAGTGACTGGGATGAATCCAGTTACATGGTCAGCTGGATTTAAGTCAGTTGGCACATCGCACCATTGGTCAGGTTGTGTGACATGCATGTAGAATCTTTTTGAGGAGCTGTGTATGTACTATAGCACAATACGACTCTCAGTGAAAAACTTAACACTGTCGATTTTGATGTCTAACTTGTCTCTGATTAAATTGTACATTTACTGCAAGTACAGCTGCACAAAGTTCTAATCGTGGGACAGTGTGTGCCCGGGTGAGTTTGGACTTCTCCATCACAAAACCTACGTGGTACTGTCCTTAGGAGTGCAGGTAAGCTCCTGCTCCTATTGCTACAGTATGCACCGCAGAAACTGCAGTTCATTACTTTTCATAGCATTTAACGGACCCAAATTGTAGCACCTTTTGATTTGCAGATTCTCAAGGGCTTTCAATCAGTCCCTCTATGAGAACCATCCATCCATCTATTTTCTTGTACTTATATGGGGTCGGGTCGTGGGGGCAGCAGTCTAGGCAGGGACTCCCAGACTTCTTTCACCCCAGACACTTACTCCAGCTCCTGCAGTGAGACCCCAAGGCATTCCCAGGAGTTTCTCTGGTTTCCTCCTCCGCCGGAGGCTCCAAATCACCACCAGGTGGTGATCAGTTGACAACTTTGCCTCTCTCTTTACCCGAGTGTCCAAGACACGTGGCCGGCGGTCAGATGACCCGACAGTAAAGATGATCATCGACCTCTGGCCTCCGGTGTCCTGGTGCCACATGCACTGATGGACAGCCTTGAACATTGTGTTCGTTATAGACACACTGTGACTAGCACAGAAGTGCTATAAGACCTATACCTTCTCTTTTCCAGGGGGAAGAGGTGCATCCCAGTCTCTCTCTTTAGATGACAATTCTCTGAGTAGGTTCAAATGAATTGGTGCTGGTTACGCTTACTTTTTGTAGAACCTGCAGATCTGCAGCTTGGTCAGCTGGCTGGTTGGTGGACCCTAGTAAATTGTGGTGTTGCTGTTGAGAGTGACCAGGTCCAGCAGGATCTCTAGCAACGGTTGGTCTGCAGGGTCCAGTTGGTCTGTGGCTGTGCGACATCTTGCTGCTCTGCATTGAAGTTCGGCTCGAATTCTGCCTCTGCTTCATTTTGCTGGTCACAATCTCTCATAGTGCCTGAACATAGACGAGGTGTTGGGTTAATGTAGCTCTTGATCCCACTGAGTAGTGGTGTTTTCACTGTTCTGTGTGTGAAGCTAGACAGCCAGCAAACTAAAAGAAAAGTGCGCCTTATGTACGGAGTTTTCTTGCTTTTATGGAGGTCTCTAGCAATTATATTGTAACTGTAACATACAGAAAAAAATGAATATTACTAACTACACTGTACATTTGGAGTGTAAATACAAGTATCTAGCTTATACACATGTAATAAGGCAGCCATAGTTAGCTCCGTGGAACAATCACAAGTTCACATTACATGTTCATACATGTAATATAAAATATATTTGTGACATACCAATACTTACAAAGACGAAGGTTTTCCAAGGTTCAAATGTTTAAAGCACATTCAGCATGTTTAAGAGCCATTTTCAGACCTCACTTTTGCCATGGTACTAGCTTTAGTATTACCATAGACTGTATATATAAATGGACATAGCTAACCTGCTAGCCGCCAAATAGGAAGTGATCATGGGCGCGCTTCCGGCTCCATTGACTCTGGCTCCAATTCACTTTACACTGAAAAACTGTCGCCCCTCTCCCCGTAACTGCTGCTGTCAGACTTGTCATTTTGGCCTTAAAATGTTCGTATTAAACCGCTCTACATGATCATGGTATTTTCTATTTTGCTATTGTGTCTGTAAATCAAGATATGAACATTAATAACAGACAAATCAGGCGCCTTCTTTCCCCAAGGTTGCTCCTGCTTCCTTAATTGACATTGTTGCTATGCGCTCACTCTGTGCTAAACCAGCGGTGGGAAGGGGCGTTACCTTTAACAGCCTTGATCCGGATTGGTTCTTTGGTTGTTATGATACTTGCGGTCGGAAATTCCAAATATGGAACTCGGCTCCAAATTGGCCCCTATAACTGCTCTAGCCTCGATGAGCTTCATTTGACTGGACCTGAATGCTACGGACGACATCACACTCCCTTAGTCCACTTCTTTATACAGTCTATGATTATTGCCAAGAGGAGAAACTTATTTACTTAACTTACTCTGCAATGAAAATGAAACAATCCTTAAAGGTGAAGATGTCTCACTCTGATAATTTTACCCAAATCTTTTCAAATATGAAATGAACATATTTATTTAGCAAGTATGAACTTATTTATAACTTTTAACTAACTTATTAACCTTATGAAATATTAATGTCTTTTAGCCCAAAGACATGACAGTGAGAGTGACTAACTGAAAAACTATTGGCTAATGCTAGCTAGCTCGTGACTGCAATATTTTTAGAGAGGGACATGTTTAGCAGTAAAACTCACCTCACCTGTTGTAATTCCAACTAAACCAGCTCTTTCTGGTCAGATTGTGTTAAAATAAAGCTCAGATTAAAGTCTAACAAGCCTCAGATAAAGCAGTGCTTACAGTTAGCATCACACCCCCATCCCGGGGATGTTGATGACATCAGCTGCAAAGTATCAACTGACAAATCTGTGATAATAACAACCCAATCAAAAGCAGCAACAAGTTTCGCAAAGATCCCGATGTGTAATTCTCAGAGGGAGATAGAACATCACAAGTACGGTCTCCTTCTACAGAGCGTACGATGGCAAGGCAGGGGTCAGACTAGACTAATTAGTTTTCCAGCGGAGCATAATTGAGACTATTTCACAGCATAATGTTTTGAGCTATGGGCCTTGGCCTTAACATCGAGAAATAAAGTCTTTTTCACAGCTCCAGCTGCTCTCACCTTCGCAGCTTTTCACATTATGCGAAATTTATATTGACATTCCTCACCTTCTTCGTCCTGTCGCTGTTGTGTTGCAACCCTGTCCACAAACATATACAGGGCAGCGATATATGTCTCATGAATGCAACAATAATAACAAGGACAAGGAATTCTAACCAATTTTTGAATACTTAATTGCTCTATATTCTTGTCTGTGAAGACCTCTGGAGGACCGTGGCTGCAACTTGTATCGATAGCATAACGTGAATTGAAAAAAAACTATCCCTAAACACAATTCGAATGGCTTCACGAAGATGTTATGATTGAAAAAGTAGAACTATATTCTATTGCTTGGCGGTATTGCTTATCCCAGGGCCGTTCACCTCTTAAAGCTTTTCTAATTACAAGCTTATTAACCAAGAAGGACTCAGGTGTAGAGAGGCCATTCAGAAAGAGAAAAATCTGTGTGTGACCGTGTTGGGAAGGCCATGTCACCTTGCTTCAATGGCTAATGAACAAACACAAGCATTCATTATTAGCAACACAGTCAATGAATGCTAGGTTCTTTCTAGTGTTGTTTCCAGCGTATTGTCAATCACCTCAGCCCCCCACCCCGACGCGAAACGAGGAAGCACACAAACAAATGTCCACCCAAACAACCACCCACCCACCGAAAATCAGATCAGCCAATTAAGACATACACAAGGAAGTCAGCTCAAACAGGGCCGGACAGCTGTCTCACTCCTCCGACCTCAAAAGGGGAGAAATAAAGGAACTCAGGGCCATGTAATGTGATTTAGACATAATGCTTCCAGGTTAAAGGGTGATGGCTAGACCGCTGGGCAGAGGCAGAGCAGCTGACAGCCGTGTAACTAACCATGACGGATGGGAATTCAATGGACTGCCCACTCCACACACACTTGTGGCAAGACAAATGACGTGGGCAAAAAAGCAAGGCAGCCCCGAACAGCAGATTCCGTTGCAAAAACGCTGTATGCATGCATTGACTGTAATTGAGTCAGACATTGAATCATTACAGTGGATATTTGTGTGTCAAGTTGCAGAACAATGACTTGATAAATGGGAAAGGATGGTTCAAATATGCAGATAGACAGGTTCAATTCAATACCAGTACAGCCAGGGAAAATGGGAAAAAGACAGGTTATATCGGGATGGGCATCTAATGTAAATATATACAAGAATCCCTGCTTAAGTTAAAATTCATAAAAGGCCAACTGTGTTTTATCCCAATGTTGTTATTTATGTCCAGTTTGTGAACCCCAAAATGACGTCAAGTTACAAACTGGACAAACCACAGGCTGCAGAAAATGAGTCTATATGAGTCTATATATGAGTCTATATAAATAAAGGGTCCAAAACTTGAACAAATCATTAAAATTACCACAGAATACAAGGAGGGTGGCAGAAGGAAGAGGTGAAGGAGACACAAGGCGGAGGGGGTTAAAACATTTCACCCATTATGCTCCCACACTGAGAGAAATTAATCGGAGAAATTAGCAGAGCAATTACCACTTTTATAATTGGAATAATTCTTCTGGCCTTGTCACAGCTGCATCCGGAGGTAGACGGCGAACCCCTGCACACGTACACTCCGCTTTCACCCTTTCACAACCTCTATTATTAATCGCACAAATTTCCGTGGACCTCTTTTAGCCTTTGACACCCGAGCTATCTGAGGGTGAACTGCTGTCAGCCTCACACAGATTATTATCTGCTGTTAGGATCTCTCTGCCCTTATACAGCCGCGCTGCGTACCTCCATCACTTCTCCTCTCCTCTTCCTCAGGCAGGGAAACAATGGGACAGCCATTTGTGACAGAGGAAATGGTTGTAATTAACTAATGAGCTTTAATACAGTGAGAAAGATCTGAAGCCTCTTTACCACATAGCATATGTGAGTGATCCATCTGCATTTTAGTGGGGTTTTCCGTGGCTACAAGGCTTTATACAGTATGTAGATTCAGTATGCAAAAAAAAAGGCCTAATGGATTTCACAAACAAGGATAGTACAATTTAACCTTTTACTAACATACATACTTCAAGTACACCCCTCCTAATGTTTGATATTCTGTGTAGATGTGTAGATGTATTCCACACACACTGTGTGCCATGACTGGTCTCTAACCTCACTTTTAGCCACATGATTGTAATATGCAGAGTATCAGGTACAGGATCTCCTCTTCCTCATTGTAAAACATAACAGAAGTATTTCATTTGATGTAATTACAGTAACAACCCGCCTTGAATATAGCCTACCACACACAGTCTGCTCACAGTTTCTTACTGGTCCTTCCTTAAAGATTCATTGATCACATTGATCCACGTGTGTTTCACTGGTGAGGCAGTCAAACTGTATTTTCACAGCGCAGGGAGACCACAGCATCTGTTGACCCTGATAGCTTTGACTTATTTGACTTTTCCTGACACAGAAAGATGGGGGCCTGGGTTGAAGCCTTTCAGATACGTTTAGTTACAATACGTTAACACTGGTTGTAGCAGTGATTCCCTCTGGGGCCACTCACAAGAATGTCCTGTCCTGATGGGCTGATGGGAATCAGAGCAGATCAATAAGCAATGATAGACTTCTGCTGTCCACTCAGCTAATCCTGTTAGTGATAGCTGTGGATTTAATCGAATGGTTGCACACACCATGGACACTCAGACAAGTGTATGGTTGATCACACTCCAGTGTCACCCTCCAACATTCTTCTGGATAAGATCGGAGCACTCTGCTGTCATTTTGAAACAAGCTTCTGAGTCACGATCCGTGCTGCGGTTAGAGACGAGATCCAGACTGTGTAATACTCCCTTTGCCTATAGTCCAAGTTGGACCATTTTCATTGCCGCTAAAGAGACTCGATTTGTCCCTATGATCATTCGATAAAGAATCTCGTTTTTGATATGGAGATCAGTACAACGCAAAGCAGTGTATGGGAAGCCGAGCCGAAATGGACTTCCTTTGAAAAGCTCATCTGTCACATGCCGTATACATATCAAAGTGACATAAACCCTGATAACTACACTCAATACAGCAGCACACATATGTTGTGGAGTATGTCTGGGTTAATACTGTAACCCCCTCCTCCAATGAGTGAATAGACATTATAAAAGGCGGCCCCAGTGGCACATGTTTAAAGGTACATTAAGAGAGCACATCAATTGTAGATGACATAATCCCCAGCCCTCTTTTCAGTCGCTTTCTCACTTCCTTAATCTCTCCGTTCTTTAACCCTCATCTTCTAAGAGGCTGAAAGCTCCCTTCATCTTGTCCTCAAGCTAGCACAGAAACCGCGAGCTGCCTGGGGAGAGAGCACAAGAAGAGGTATTACTCAAGTCTGATTAAATTAGCGCTGTGATGCAGATTTTTCCCTTTTTTCCCTTTTACGCTTTCTCCTCCTTATCCAACTGTGTGCCGTCTTTGAAAATTAGAGGAACTTGTTACACGAGGAAACTATATTTGCATTTGCATAAGATTTAATTAATTGGCGAAGCGTGTGGTGTTAACAGTGCCCCTGCTCAGAGATTCTTAAGGGGTGTTGATAAATAAATAATTGAAGGTAGTTGATAAAAGACTAAAGTGTAACCTCTGTGTCACCCCAGCCAGGACTGCTCTCCTGAAGCACACAGTGGAACCATCCCCTGTAGAAGGCTGTAATTACCAGGTTCTACTTCCTAATAACAAGAGGTTTACATAACTCCCGCCTGAACTGCTTATTATTCACAAACTATTCTTTCCATCTCTGTCTTTTCTTTTAATGGCAGACTGAGCTAGCACGTCTCACATTTATTCACTTAGGAAAAGTTCACTTTTAAAGCCAGCGCTCCCTTTTACCTCATCATGAGGATCCCTATACAGACACTGATTGAGTTAAATCTATCTAAGCTAATTAATCATTTCCATGGTGCCTATTATTGTTGTATAAAAGGTGCTTAGTTGACACTAATTCATTCAGCGTAGCACCTCTCGTTTTGTTCGATCACTACAATATGCCAACATTAGCAAAAAGAGAATATAGCTCTTTAAAGAATATTAACTGTATTGAAATTGGACATTAACCAAGACATTATATAAATGATAGAACAGGAGGCAGCTGAGAGCATATTCATTTAATATGAATTGTGGGCGTCTTTTTGTGAGACAGTTCTCTGCGCTTAAACCAGAGCAGTCAAAGTTTAGCATCAGTCCAATCCACAAATATATTCTGTCAGCTGCTTATATCACATTCGATTATAAAAATGACCACCATATGGAAATTGTGCAATTTTAATACTTTTAGCCATTCAGTGTCTGAACCATTGCCATTGTCCTGCCTCTTCTTCATTGACCCCATCCTGCCTCCGCCCATCTGCTCCAACAAGGTGATGTTTATCTGTAGCAGGAGGAAATTAAAGCCTTGCTTCATGAGCTGCAGATATGCAAATCTTACACTGTGCAAATAGATTGCAGAGCTCCTCAGCGGACACTGTATAAGGGGCCACCCATTAAATTCCGCTGATTTGAAATCCAAATCACGACATGGAGAGCTATATGACAACACTAGAGCTCAAAACCATAAAAGCAGAACGATATAATTAAAAGTAAATAAAAATCTAATGATGATTATGTTTACTGTATGAGAGCATCATGAGGTTTGATAAAGCTTGTTTCAGTGGGGCGCATCTGTTGAACCACAGGTGAATGCTTATCTGTCTGACAGTGTGAAAATAAGTTCTCTCTTATCACCTCGACATGGGGTGCAGATTTTCTTGAACCCACAAAATTGGAAAGTAATAGTGGCCATGCAAAGCGGCTTGCATTTGTGGAGTATGTAATTTTGATATGCATTAGTGTTATTGTGGGCGCGGTGTATGGGATGTTTCTGGTGTGATTGCAGAGCTGACTTGTATTGTGAGAGGAAGGCAGACAGAGGGAGATAGTATTAAACCTGTCCTTGCCATTCCAATCTGTCTGCATGTTTCTCTTTATCATTCTGCAGTTTCTATCCACTTACGCTATAATTAAGTTTCCTGACCCCTGCCTTGCAGCCTTAACTAGACATTGGGAAATATACAGCCACTGCAGATCTGTTAGCCTGATGTGCTCACACCCTCCCGCCTCACTCTCTTGTCTCCTTCCCATTTGAGAAAATCTCTCTGCTGGCGCCTCTTCCTTTCACAGTCTCTATGGCGCTGTAATGAAATAAGAATTATTAATCGAGTAATTGTGTGGAACACATTAGTTTGCATTGAAATTCTCACTCTCATTTTCGAAGCTTGATTATCTGGCTATTGGACAGGCGCCTCTGCCTCCCTTTCCTCTCACACCTACCACAACACTCCAAGCACATGCCCACACAAGGCCTAGCCTCTACCTCTGAACATGTTGTTTGCATCAGTCCAGATGATTGGTCCCACAGCGGTGAGGACATACTTTTCCCTTTACCTCTTTGATGAAAAGGCCTATCAGACAGAACGTAACCCCATGCCAGCCTTTCAAAAGACCAGGACCGCTATTCATCATGCAAAACTCGCTTCAATCATAATTAGTCTAATTAATTTAAATCAGCGTTGGATGCCTATCTAAATACAGTGACAACACCAAATGAACATCCAGCCTGGAGCACCTAGACCAGACCATATATACGTTCCCATAGTGAAACACACCCTCGTAGGATTAGAGCGGAAGAATAGGGGGATTATTATTTCATGACCTTTCAATCCGCTGCCTGTCAGGTTGAACTAAAGCCATATATGCTGCTGGAGGACTAATCTTCTTCTCCTTTTGTGTCCGCAAGGGATGTGTCATTTCTTTATCCCCTCTATCCAGATTTACTCCATAAAATAAACTTCCTAGCCTGATCTGATAAGAAGCCATCTCCTTACCGGGATAAGGCTGCAGCGGTGCCTCGTCTCCCTGCTCCCCCCGTAGCCGTATTTTTGGGGTGTCAGATAACTCGGACGAGGATGGGAACAGTCAGGAAATGCCACTTTCTGTCTGGAAGCAGGTGACAACAGAAAAACGACAGTGACTTGATTAGAAAACACCCTCCCTGCCCCCCTCCAACACACGCTTTCTCTCTCTTAAAAAGTCACAAAATCACACATATTATCAAAACTGGATAGGACTTGTGGGAAACATTTAAATTGGAATTTGAGTCAATACATGTATAGGCTACCAGGGATTGTTTGCGGTCTCATATCCTAATTATATTCATGACTGATCCAGCTGTCCATCTCATGCTCCTGGACCATCCTGCCTCACTTATTCACAGTTGAGGTACTTTCTTAACAGGAACAGTGGGGATATTAAAAACCTAAAACTGATAAATTCACATTTTTATATAAACAGTCTCACGCTGATGCTACCTAAATGTCGAAGTCTACAGGTGGCTGAAAGGAGATCAACAAAGCAGTAGTTTACAAGCAAGAAGTAAAAAAAAAGAGTTGAGGGGAAACACAATTGATCTTTCACCTAAAAAGAAAAACAACATCAACAAAACACCTGCCGCCACATGTGCCCGCGTGATTTCGTGATGCAAACAACAACAAAATCGAACTCACGAACAGGGGAGAGCCTGCCTAATTGCAGCCAGGGTCACTATTAGCCACACTCCAACCTGCCTAGTATTCCAGTTCAAATGCTCTCGAGGATACAGCAGACGCACACACGTGGGCAAAAACATTAAATAAAATATCAGTGAAATGCTCGCAGACAAAGAGTATCACGCTGTGAAACAATCAGCGCCAGAGTCATTTGGAGCAATTAAATGGGTATAAGGAAATGCGGGACACGTGGAGCTAAAGAGAGAGAGAGAGTAAAAATACATATTTATTGCATTTTTAGTCTGAAAAGGCGATTGAAAGGAGAAGGTAAAATTAACTCGGAAAAAAAACACGTGAACACTTCTACTAGAGTTACATTTTGATATTAGCATTTTTATTTATAGTGTAAATAAATGCGTCAAGCTGTGGGTAATTTACACTGTGGTTTATTTCGTATAAACGGTTAAAGTATGTGCTCGTATTGATGCGCAATATTGGCCTGGTTTGAGGACGTTACCTCAGTCATCCCTCTGCGCCTTCTTCAAAGCGCGCTATTCTTCTGCGTCTTTGATTTGCGCCGCCTGTTTCCTCGTGGCCTGCTCCTAACTCTCCGCGCTATTATTGCACTGAATGGAACGAAGCAACATTTGTCTCCACAACAGCACCCCTTCACAAACAGCGACGTCAGGCATTTTTTTTTCCCTCCGTCTTACCGCCTTCGACAATTGAAAGACAGGTGCATTTTCGGGAAACGCGGGCTATTTACAACCACTGTGTCATCAATTTGGTTAAAATAAACTGTGCAACACAATGTGATCGGAAAGGATATTCTTCCTATTAGGGGAGAACGACATGCTCTCTCTCTTTTTTAAATGTCAGTGTAATAGCGATATGAATCTGAGGATGCAGGGAGGACTTGGGTGAGAACTGACTAATTACCCCGTGGACCGTCCTGATAGTGAAGAATAATTAGATTTACACAAAAGACCCGAACTTGCATCTGAATAACAAGAGCAACAATTTCAATAGAATTTTTAATTTGATTTCGGTTTATAAAAAGAGAAAAATAAAGAGGGGAAAATAACATGCCCGTGTAAAAAAAAAAAAAAAAAAGGAATATAAAAAGCAGCAACTTTATGACTTCGTTTTGGCCTCCAAATGAAAACGGAAAAAGGCACTATAAAAAGGTGAATTTAGACCATTTCTTCTTTTGCAGATTTAGGTCACATTATCAGTTCACACATTTAGACCTAATGCATTAATATCTGAGCAAATTTAATGAACATATAAAAAGGAAAATAAACAAAAATGAATTAACCTAAACAATATTGGTACTTTTCAGATTGTAGACTGTGATGATGTCATACTCTCAGATGAGGGGCAAGAACCACTTTCCCCCATTGATTACGCTGCATTTTGCCATAACATATCCAAAAGGTAAATTCACAAATGTTGAACCTGATCATTTAACCCAAGAACTCGCTATATTACCACAAAAAACAGCATTTTCTCAAAATTCATTTTAGCTGCCCTCCATCTGTATTAAATATTATTGGCCTATAGAACGTTGTGGTGCCACCTGAAACCCAGCAATAGGTGAAATATATCCAGATTCTTGTGTTAGCTGCAAACCTCTTTACCAATAAACCCATAAAATAAATGTTACAACATCTGTGCAATGAAATAACAACTATTAACCTACCAGTTCCGTAGGGAAAAAAGTGAAAATGCGCTGCAGCAGCTTATAGACAGGATATTCTGAGTATGTAGGACAGACTACATGCAAATACTGAGTGCTTTAGAAGATTAGGAGATAGACACAGAACCCATAGTGGGCTGAGAGGAGTGGGCTCTCCTCCAAGACTGTGTCCTATCTCCTCAGGACTGGAAAAAGCATCCTAATCCGTTACCTTTCATAGTGATCTAAAGCCGATTTAAAACTGTCACTAGCCTAGTTTGTGTTTATTTCATGTTCATCTCCAGCTCAAGGCGATCCGCTGCACACCCACTTATGACATTTGTGAGAGTGGAAAACAGAGCACTTGGTTGAATAAAGGAGGAAGGGAAGAGGTGGTGACGCATCCAACTGACCAGCGCCGTGTATCTGAGCTTATGAGAGGCCTGACAGCGATCGCTACAATTGTCCTTGAATGTTTCTGCACACAGGCTTTAAGTTGGACCGCGCACCTCTTATTTCACGCATAGCTCCCACTCAAACCCACAGACCAGAGTACGATGAGCAAACAGTCTGTGTCACATCACCGCAACGCAGAAACACACAACAGCGCGCGCACACACACACAGACACTGACCACTGAGCCTGTAGGCCTATCGGCAGACCACCTTCCTCCCTTTTCCCTTCTACTGCTCAAGGCCTTACTGTATTATTCTGTAAGCAGCAAGAGCCCAGCATTGACAGAGCTAATCACTGGCGGCAAGGGCTCTCTCTCTCACACACATATACAGACACAGAATGATTGACACACAATGGCAGCAAATCTATGCAGTGGCCCCCTGTCTCGCTTTATGCTTTCTCTCGGAGCTGAAAAGACAAGGGGGGAGGTTGGTGGTGTGTGCGCTGTATAAGTCCACATGGAGACCACGACCACGGGGGAAGCGGGGTGGGGGGGTTAGACGGAGTGATGTCCAACAAACCGAGGCAGAGGAAGAAGTGGAGACGGTGAAGATGAGCTTGTGACTAACGCTGTTGCTAACCATTCCGCTAATCCCCCCGCTCTGTCAGGTGCAGCAGCCAATCTGGAGAGCGCCGCAGACCCTCTCATTCGAATATGATCCCTTGGCTGGCTCCGACCCAGACATCCACTGATCCTGTTATCATCTCGCTGAAGACACAGAGGAGAACGAGCGCTAAAGACAGCCACAAACACACCATGTCAGCTCCTCAGTGCATTCCTCCAGAACCATAAGCCTGAGGGCCCGCTCCAATAAGGTCAGTTATATCAATGCATCTGAATCCAGGTCACGGCTCAGAGTTGCGTGTATTATAAAAGTGTTTAACATCTTACTAAACTAACCCAGTGCACACAAGTAATCTTTTTTTTAAACCGATAACCAGATTCCACTCATAAAAAGTATTAATGCAAATGATTTAATTCAATAAATAGCCATGAGATAACATTTCAGTGCAATATAAACAGATAAATCATGTATTAAATAACATACAATCTAAGTATTCTCAAGTTTAAAAAGGGACGTGCTCATAATATATAAAAAAAAAAAAAAATCCAAATGTGAATGTTGAAAACTGTAAAACACATTTCCATCTTACCATATTTGTACTTCAGACATTAAAAACACTACGAGCCCCAATTTAAACTTCTTACAACACTGGTTTTCCTGGATGGGATGTACTGGTTGCCCAAGGTGACAGAAAGCCGTGTGGTTAATTAAAGAGGGGACAGCTCTCCAAAGTGCACTCACACACTCCTGGTATTGTCAGAAGCACCACTCTTCTGCAGCACAGCCCCTCAAGAGTCATTTGCCTGTGTTTTTTAGAACATGGGGCCAGATCCTGAAGCACGCTCTCGTTGTCCGTGGACATGTGTAGATGCAGCATAGACTCATCCGATAGCTCACAGATAACACTTTCAATTCACTTTGATGTTATCCTTTGGGCCTTTCTCTGAGAAATATGAACCTGTCACACGGGCCACGCGACAGATTTGTTACATAGTTCTACAGTAGATAAAAGCAACAATAGGGGCTGTGGCCTTGTGCTCTCTGTATGCAGACTTAGCAGGACTGCAGCACTAATCAGGAGGGAGCACATCTGGCCTGACAGCAGCTGCATCACTGTTTAGAGGAGCTGCCAGTGTGAGAAACACACAGGTCGATTTCCCTTTCTCCCAGGACAGAGTGGGTGTTTTTCTCATTCATTTCTTCTTTCTCTGGGCTTTTCTTTGAGCTAGCCAATTAACCTGGGAGCAGGGCACTAATGAGTTCCCTCTGGTGGCTCTGCACCTCTCAATGGACAAGAGGAAAGAAAAGCAAGGGCGGAGGAAGAGGAGCGGGTCAGGCCTGGATTGCAGCGGGCTGCAGGGGGGAGTGGGCCAGACATGGCAAAAGTAGGGCTAAGAGACTGTTGAGCGGGGTGAACGAGGAAAGAGGGGTGACGACACCAGGTTTGGGGGCACAGGAATATGGGACAGGTTGATGCAGGAGGAGAGGGGCCAGCTCAGTATCCAGCGGCCCACTACGGGCCTATCACCAAGACATTGTCAGCCAGACAATGGGCTTATCAGCCTCCTTTTCACACCAGTCTGATTAACTGGGAGGAATGGAAGGAAGAGGAGGGGAAGAATAAGGGCATGTCCTTGTACCAGCTCAGTAAATGTCAGGGAATGGGCCAGCCACTGGGACCAGCCACGTGAAATAAGCATACATCATTGTGGGGCACTTTAAAGCCATACTTGCTCACTTTGTGTTTGCAACAGAAGGAGGATCAGCCATAATAAATCTACAAGCTGTGTAAATGTATCTCACACAGCAGATTAGCAGGGCTGTGATAAGCACCTTTAAGCATCATTAGCTAGACCTGCGCGTCTCATTCGTCACATAAACACAACAAGCTGCACAGCACAACCACTGTGGCCTGACCCAAGATAAAGGCAAATCAAAGAGACGGCAAATACTTACCTTGATATTCTATTATTCATTCAGACCGTTTGAGTATTCCTGAAAAAAACATTTGATTTCTTATTCAAGCTATGGATATCAGCTAATATGGTATTTATAAACTGTAACTGAAAAGCAAATACAGTTGAAAGTGGCAAACGGTGTATAACCTCAAATGTGAAGCAGCATATGTTGAATTATTGCAATGGATCATCATCTATCCATTTATGCTACGGGAGACCAGTAAAATCCACTAACTTCTAGCTTCTGACAGAGACTTTAGTGTGATTGTACACTTCTGCAGCCATTTTGTGTATGTGTTTAATAATAATAATAATAACAATACCTTAGTCTTATAGCACTTTTCCAGATGCTCAGTGTCGCTGTACAATTTTGTGCATTATTCATTCACTCCAGACTTGGCGGTGGTAAACTACTAGTGTAGCCAGAGCTGACCTCGGGGAGACTGATGGAAGTGAGGCTGCCAATCTGCAGCATCGGCCCCTCCGACCGCCACTAACACTCACGCACACAACACTTTCATTCTAGGCAATGTGGGTGAAGTGTCTTGCCTAAGGACACAACAACCCACTATTGCACCTGGAATTCCCAGCTGTCTCCCTTCCAAGTACTAACAAGGCCCAGCCCTGCTTAGCTTCTGAGATCTGAACTGTTGCACCTGGAATTCCCAGCGGTCTCCCTTCCAAGTACTAACAAGGCCCAGCCCTGCTTAGCTTCTGAGATCTGACGAAATCAGGCTTTGACAAGGAGGTGCATTTCCCCACGCACTCATAAGAACACTACCTAAATGTGATGTTTTAATACTGATACATGGCAATTCAAAGCTTGGCATATGAAAGGACTTACAAATGACTAAGGGTCTTTAGCTAAAATGGTTTGTGTCATTCTCCAATTAGTCTCCTGTATTGATCCTGGTATGTTTGTTTACATGCTCCCTGCATCCCATTTCTGCAGCCTTGACAGCCATCTGTCACACAGAGGCAGGAGGTGACGCTGCACAGACGGATTCACAATGTGTGCGCTGAGATAAAGGTGCATGGAAAACTTCCCATTAGTAAAAAGCGGGCTAAATTTAGAAGGATGAGACCTTTCATAATGTTGTGCTTAAAATATTAAAGGTTAAAGCTTTTATAAAGAAAAAAAACTAATCCAATGAATCTGTAAAAGCATATATTCTTATCACTCAATAAGCACATTTTAAAGAGTGCTGTACAAAATTGCTCACAGCAACAAGTGGGTGTCCTCTTCTTGCTATTCATTTTCTTTTTTTTTTTTTCCTTCCATTTCTAGAAAAAAGGATTCAGTAATTAGAAGCTAGACCAGGTGGAAGTACACAGCTCAAGAGGCCAACACTAGCTCACCCTCTCCTCCACAGGAAGATGTGATGAGGAGCAGAAGAGGCTGGCTCAAGAGGAGAAAGGCCCAGAAGAATACTTGGAGGAAGAAATGGGGGACAGGGGGAGCAGGGCCAGGCTTGGGAGCATATTGGGTCAAAGAAAATAAAACGTGTCATTTAGCCAAAGAAAGCACATGAGAGCGGCATGCATGACGTGAAGAGGAGGGGGGGGGTGGCCGGGCGAGGTGATGGAGAGGTAGAGGCGAGGTTAGCTGTTAAATAAGGAGCGGGTCACGAGAAGAGGGGAGTGTGTGGGGGGTCTGTGGGCAGGGGGGCCACCCTCAGGACAACTCGGCCAACAAAGCTGCTTCTGTCTTGGGCTCCCTCCTCCACAGACCTCCTTGAGTGGGCAGGATTCCATTAGCGGCTGTAGAAACTGGGGGCTATTTAGAGTCCGCCCGGTCCTGACGCACTGCTTCTGTGGACACATAGACAGACAGCCAAGCACACACTCAAGAACACACATCGCTCCTAATTAATCCTCAGATTACCCAGCCAATTACTACCACACTTGAACTAATGAGAAATTATTTAAAGCATTTCCCAATTAGGGTTTACATGCTCTGTTGGGTAGGAGTCTGCTTGTGTAAAAATTCTGCTTTTAAATCAGAAAAATCACTGCCTATTTCATACAGATATATTCATCTTTACAAACAATCCTAGGTCTAATCAGGCGGCTGGAGCGAGTCCCCCAGATAGAACGAGGGGGGATGAGGACAGACAAGAGCAGGAAAGAAATAAAACCACAAAAGACATGCTCCTTCAGTGCAGCAGCAGTACTGTAGGTCGCTCTTGTTAAGGCTGGGGACAGTGATTAGAAGAGGCCACAATACAACCTGCCAGGAAACGCATGCCAATTAGGTTACCAGGAGAACCACAGGCCCTCATTGCTATGGGAAACCCGCTAACCCTAGTCCCGCACACATTCACACAGGCAACTTATGTAGTATCCGCTACCGACAAGCCTTTGATTATCACATAAGGGACAAAAAGTCAGATCAAGAATAGGGCAAAAGGTTATGGCAAAGGCTAATCGACCCTAACTCTTAGATCAGTGTTGGATGTTATGGTGGATTAACTTTAAAATCTTGCCGTGGATTACAAGTGTGCCTAAAACTGGGCCTTACAGAGACAATGACAGAGGGCGGGAGGCAGGAGCGCAGACAGGCCGGGTAGGATAACAGAGGCGGGACTCAGGGGGGCATTATTAGTGCAGGGAATTACGAGCTCATCCATGGGTGACATGTAAGCCTGCGTGGCACACTCAAATGTTTACAACAGTGATATTTGCACATCGTTGATCTTATCAAACTTCAATGTAATACTCAAGCTTTTGTTCTGATTTGCACGGGAACATGTATACAGATGCAATAACCCAGAGGCAGATAGCAGCAGCACAATGTTCCAGCCATGTTGTCCCGAGGAGCGGTGGCACGACCCAGCCAGAGGAGAGAATATTTGCAGTGATGTGATGGCTACGATGTTGATTAATGTGCACGCTCCCTGTTATTAAATAAACAGGGTGAATACACAAAATATATTGAATAAATTAAAGCCATATCCTCTGCAACATCCAGCTCATTAGAATGCATGAGGAAATGATGTTCTGATTGCGACAAGAGTCACTCATTAAGCTGTGTTTGTCCCCTGCCAGAGCACCACTCCCCCCTCACTACCCCCCTATGCCCCAAAACACTTACCCAAATGCCTGCCACGCACTCTAAACCAAGTCCCTCCCTTCTGCACTGCTCTCCTGCTAAAAGCCCCCTGACTTAACATCACCCCTTCCCAACGGGTACCACCAAAATGCCTAACACTCTTTTCACCTTGTAGCCCCTTCCGAACACATTTCCCTTCTCTTCCACTGCCTCCTCCTCCCTCTCCTCTGCTGGGATCTGTGTCATCATTTTAATTAATTTCTAATCAGGCGAGAGTAAACTAATCAGGGGAGGCGTTAAACAATGACGGCGCTGGCTGCTCAGACTCACACTGGGGGCCGCCAGGCTGTTATGCATGCCGAGGAGCTGCACGTTGATAAACAAGACAGCGTGGACTGGGCTATCGCTGCCAATCTCCTCTGCCATACATGTTAATATGGCTTGTTGTGCCGCGCATATGCATCCTATTTGCATCAGATTCTGCAAAACGGACATGAACCGAGTTGTTGATTTGCCTGAGATTAAGCCTCCATTTTATAAACACAGCTTATGTTCTGTATGATCACTTATATTTGCATCTAGAACATAACACTATGTAGATTTGTGACTGAATAAAGATATGCGTTCAGGGACGAGTGATGGAAATGCGTGTAAATGATCAGAATGGACAAATAAATAACCTAAACCTCTGAATAGTACAGTATCTGTCTGGTTCGAATGGGCTACACAAAGGCTGCAGTTATCTGTAGGCGGCCAGATCCCACCAAGGCTAACGCTTTGTGAAAAAACAAGACAGACAGAAGAAGAGGGAGAGAGAGGGAAGGAGAGGGCACTTTTAGGCAATGTATTAGCTGAGACAATGCAACAAGGGAGCTCTGATTAACCTCTTGCAGACTGTGCCCAAAACAGCCAAAACCAACATGAGTGAACCATAATTGGCAAATTCCCACTATATGATTGCATGACAATGACGCTGATGACAGATGATGATGGAAAATGAGTTTTGACCGCCATCACTGTGATTGCCAAAGTGAATTTTTAAAAAGCAAATTGTATTAGGATTAATGCAAGAAATACAGGGGATGTCTGCACACTGGGAGCGACTTCACCACGGGCGGCAAGAAGACAGCCACAACTCTTCCTGTTAGTCTCAATGTTTGGAAGAAAAGGGCTTTCATGTCCGACTCATCAAAGCTTTGTAAGTGGACCTGATGTCTTCTGCTGCCAGCGTCATAGCAACCAGTGACCACCGTCTTGAGGACCAAACAGTATTGGCATAGTAACTTGACAAGGAAACAGATGCATGCACACAAGGTGAAACGCAGCCATAAACCACAGAAATCCAAGCTGCCAAAAGTAAGTTAAGGCACAAGTTTACACCCAATTTCTCAGTGGAAATAAACATGATATCCATGTAACAAAAAGTACAGAAGAAGTCTTTAATGTGTTTAAAATGACTTTCTTTTTAAAATACCATCCCCTCCGTCACCACCTCCCTCTTCTTGGCCTCTTTGCCAAGTATTAGATTCCCATGCCAAGCGCTTCCCTGGGATAGAATAAGGATTGCGGAGGTGGGACGCTGAAACCCTTCCATAACATGTCAAACTACGCTGGAATCCAAAATGCGAGAGGGAGAGGAAAAAGGGTTAGCGGCAGATTTTCTATGGGGAGAAAGAAACTGTCACATCATCAGATTGGTTATTCTAAGTGGAGGGATGTGGGCATGGGGGCGGGGGGGAGAGGGGTGCGGTGGCAGAGGCTTGGGCTGGCAGGATCTGGCAGCAGCACACCATGGAGGTATTTCCACC